>KZ538072.1:122517-134134 GCA_000934665.2 Catajapyx aquilonaris | reverse complement strand
CCCCCCCCCCCCCCCACCGAAAAAAGGGCTTTTGTGTATAGCAACAGTGATGTAGATCAGATTCGGGTCCCGTACTCCCAGTGCATGGCCAGTAATCTATGCGAAGTAAACCATGGGCCAGACCACTAATAAAGTTAACAGCCGGTGCTACCGAAATTGGGCAGACCATGTGACTCCATTGAAAAGAGAGAGAGAGAGTTGGGTAGGGTCAGATCGAAGAGTTTTGACCGCAGGGGGCCGGTGGTCCACAACATGGGAGCGGCCCAGTTGGCCCTCGGGCTGACAAGGCACAGAGAGAGGCTTACAACATGCATCTCTCGATATTGTGCGAGTGTGTGCATGTGCGTGGATGCGTACATAGCAGAGAGAGTGGTGCGATGTACAGGGTGTTTGTCGAATGCGGGTTGGGGGAAAAAGCATTGGATCGAAGGTTATTTCTGAAAAGGGCGGTACATTGGCGTCACAGTGGATTGCAGTTAGTGCCATGGAGGACTCGGGTACTGCATTTTGTAAATGGGATAAAGGTCTGCTGCATTGATTCTGGTGGAAGGCACGGGCTGCGAGGCAAAAGAGTACCAATTATACCGCAACAGTTAGAGGAAATAGCAAGTAAGCCTGCTAAATAGTCGAGTAACCTGTTAAAAACAGACCTATACTCCAGGGCCTTATGTTAATATTTAATGGTTCCATGTTGTACCTAAAGTTCAAAGTGCAAACTTCATTACAGTCCAGCTAACCACTGGAGATTTCTAGCTTGTATTTTCGGTACGAAATACTTGTGGACTAACTTATATTCTCATGTCGACATCTTGATGGAACTAGCAGATATTTCGCATTCATGACTTTTCGTGCGTGACATTTCAAAAGAGAGTGTTTTTGACATAAGTAGGACTACCTCACTCCACCTGCCTCTGCACCACTGTACTGATATTTTTGTTTGAATATTGGAACATATATAATGTTCGCAAAAAATGTACAAGCTGACAGTACACAAAATACTGTAAGTTACAGCATTATTGAGATCTATAGAATGAGATTGATCTTCGTAGAAAATATTTTGTGACATACTGTGATGTTAATAATGCATGTCGTATTGATGCAGTTCTATATATGCACAGTCTCAGTTGTGTTCTTCGCGATGTCAACTGAGTTTAACATTTTCATTTGCCCTACAGACAGCTGACCTAATTTTGTTTATACAGAGGCTGCCTCATTTTGCTTTTTTTCCACCAATGGCAAGAAAGTGTTGATGTAATTTAATATCAATTTTTGGAGCTGGCGGGTGTCGTCTGACAGCTACAGTAGATGCCGGAACAGTTGCGCCTCTTGATATTGGATTTTTTTTTATACTTCTTCTTCTTCTTTCGGAGTAAGTGACAATAGTCGTTTATTACCTTCTGTCATGAGCCCCCTTCCATTCGCTAACGATGACCCGTGTCACCACACTGCGAGAGTTGCTAAAAAGAATGTCGCCACTGCACTCGGTATGGAGAAAATATTGTGGTTGCCGTGAAAGATATCATTTCACTTGTAATCTTCATCAGAAAAATGTAATATAATCTATATAAATAAAGCCGTTTGTGAGTCTGTCTGTCTGTCCGCCTGCCAACTGTCATTTGCCTGCCATCTATGCTCCACCCCCAGGCCGGGAGAGCATGGAGGTGTTGGGGGTTGACTACAGATGGCAGGCAAATGACGGTTGCCGTTATACAGGCGGGAGAGGTTGAAGGAGTTGGAGTAGCAGGACCACAGATGGCATTGGTGGGCGGACACACATAAGGTTCTAGACACACAGAAAGACAGACAGTTGACGGGAGTACTGGCAGGTGTTATCCCTTCATTCATTTCTTCTCGGGCAACGCCGGGTGCTGCAGCTACATGGAATCTTGATGGAATAAATAAGAAATTTAAAATTTATATGTGGCGTAATAGCCGTTATTGGTAATGGCAACACTAAATAACTGGTGTACTTGAAAGCCAGTTAATTTTCTGTAGAATTGGCAGGTTATTCCGATATGTGAAAGAAACTGATGTTAATCAGCAACTGCGTGAATTTCTGCTGTAGGCCTATAGGCCAGCTTCCATATCTGGCCAAGTTTCAAACTACTCGACCGCCAACTTTCTTACTTTTCCCACTATAAGTTCGGAATCGGGTTTTTATGATGGGTATTATAGGGTTCTATGATAACGGCAGTTGTTCGGAACTCGCCGGCTACCACCTTTTGTAAACAACAGTCGAGCCATCTTGAGAAGCGCATAGTATGGGTGCTATCCCAGATGACGATTCGCAAAAAAAAGAAACAGAAACTGATATATACTAGATAATATTTTCACTCGAAAAAGCACGACGCTATTGTTATTAAATTTTGTGCTGTCAAAATCACGGTCGAACGGTTTTCGGTTTGGGTCTTCCTTTTCCAGGACCGATGAGCGATTTTGATTGTACACACCCAGATACGTCCATCAGTGTTTGTCTGGGAATCAAACCCGAGTTGGATACAATGAAGTTCTGGTGACGAGTCATGTTTTCGAACGGAGTTTGAAGATAACAGACCAAGTTTTTTTTTCCCCCCCCTCTTGATCAAAATTTTCAGGTTCTATAACTGCGACTGTACCTCCGCCCAGTTTCCTCCACTTGACTATATAGCCAGTAACGTCTCCAAACTCGACTAGCAACCGGAAGATTCCAAGCCATATTTTCCCATTTCTTCCAGGAGATTTTCTTTCTGGCGGAAGTGTAGTCGGAAACAATATTATGTTCGATTTAAAAAAAAAAATCTTTTTGGCTTTTTCTAAGGTTTGGAAGGCAAATGAGCTGAGAAACAGCCAAGGGCCAGTTTTCTAAATGCGGAGTTCTTTTACAAGTTAGAAGTACATAATTTAGTGGCGTATGGTAAGCAGGAAGGTTGTGTGTGTGGGTGTGGGGGGGTATTTTTAAAAAGTGGGAGGAGTGGGAGAGAAATTCGATTTTTTTTGTCACGTTAACGTCTTCCAGATGTGTTAAGGCCATATTTAGATTTTTTTCCCACAAGAGACGGTATGGGACCGGACTTCGCATGAATGGAATCTGTCTATAGTATTACCGTACGCTATAGGTAAATTACATTAGGGTGTCCTGAGGAAAACTAATTTTCTCATTTTTCCTTTCACTTTCCTTTCCCAAACACCACCACCACCAATCGGCTCGACAGGCAGCTTATTTAATTTGTGTCGTCTCAGGACGGATATCCGCCAAACTACCAAGCAGTGGGAACTTACATAATAGCGCTAGGAAACGGTATCAGCGCTTCAATGGTCATTTCGTTCCAGTCAGACCACGTACTACCCCACATTGTAGTTGTTTTATTTTCATAGCCAATCACACATTGCCACAATCAGCAGTTTATTTATTTACGTGCTAGAAAGCGTCTGATGCACTCTGAAGGTCTTGCAGGGTGTGGTTTAAATTGGTTGTACTATAATATCAATATAAATACGGTTTTGGACAAAAAGATATGCGGTGCTGCAGGAGCCCTTAGTAGGCCTACTACGCAATATCAGCACAACATCAAGGTAAATGTGTTTGATTTATTTATTTAAGTAATGAATAAAAACACATTCACCTAAATATTGTGCTGATAGACCGAAGCAGTTTGGTGGAGTATATAAGGTCTCCGACTGCTAATCGGGAGGTCCTGGGTTCGAGTCCCGGGGCCGGCAATCCTAACCGTGGTTTTCTGTGGTTTACCACCCCCCCCCAGGAGAATTCCGGGATTGCTTCCTAAATAATAGGCCACAGCCGCTTCCTTCCTTTCTTATCCTTGTCCCGTCCATGAGGAGGTGCGGTGTCGGTAGAGGGTTTCTGACCCGCATCTAGGGGGTCATCTTGGCTCCCTGAGGGACTGCATACGACCCCCACCATGAGACATTACACTTGCACCAGTGTCTCCCCCTCATTATCCCTATCCTGTCCCCTGCACCGATGGTGGTATTCCACTCCCCTGAGAGGGCCTAGGGCCCTAGCACGGGGTATAACAAAAAAAAATATTGTGCTGATAGTTGTACAGCACCAGGTATTTGTTAGACACCTTTTTTGTAGTAATGTACCTTGACACATTATTATTATTATTATTATTGTGGACTCACTGTTATTCTCCCGGCAGCGAGTCCTGAGTTTTCCCTATGCAAGAGTAAGCTTTAAATAGTTGCAACTTCCACACACTGCCGCAGGCAGGGAAAAAGTAGCGTGGGAGTGGATTTACCTGGGTCAGCGAAACAAAAATTATCGGGTGTCATGGAACAATTGCATCGGAAACATGGCAATTACACGTTTCAGCTGCAAATGTAAACACAAGTTTTATTAATGCACGGTACCCAGCCCAGGGGAAATCCCCTGTAATGGACGTTTAATAAATTATAATATGTAGGCTGCAGTACAGTACAGCCAGAGTAAGTAGTGGAAACGCCGTCATTTTATATTACAATACGCCCTATGTAAGCCTCTAAAAGGCGAATTAACTATAACCAGAAAACGTCCTGAACCCACATACTGCATCGCACCTTACTAAATAATACATATCTGTCGGAATTTGTGTAAACAAGATATGGTGCAAAAAATGTGATGAATGCCCCCCTGTATCCTGAACCCGCGCACGACAGCACAGTGTCATCTAAATTATTGACCACAGTTGTGTTGACTGTCCAGCTTAGAGGTGAGGTCGGTGGCAGATTAAAGCTGTGGACACCTCCCGAATAAAAAGAGAGGGGTCCTGCTTACCCAAAAGAACACGTCTGTTGACAATCCTACACCATGATTTAAATCCAGTACTACGACAAGGTGGTTGATTGCGTTGCACACCAGCAATGTTACGAATGTAAATGCATTCCGACCTTGGCCCCCATTCGTCTCCTGGTTAATTCAAAGTGGGTGAAAGCGGCTAGAATGAAAGTGCTAAAGGATGTGGCTCCTTTTTATATATATATACTGTATATACTCCTGCTTTGCCGGCCTTTAGGGGAAGACTAGCCAGTATTTCAAAGCGTGAAAGATGGAGACAAAGGTGGAAGATCCGGCCGGATGGTTCCCGAGAGAATCCGGAGTGGAAAATCCGGAGAGCTGAAGATAGAATAGTCTGGGCCTTAATCTGGCATTAACCCTTTGCCTTCTTTTTTTTTTCGAGCCTAAGATGAAGTGTGCGGAAGTTTTCGGTGGAGTGCTCTACACCTTGTCTCATTTTCATCTTGCAATTTGTGTCGGGTATACGGAGGGGCCTGGGGAAGGCGGCTGAAACTGGCACTTTATTAGCCCACCACGCATCCTACCACCACAAATTGTTACTTCTGCTACAGACAAGTCGGCAAATTAATTTAATCACCTCGCCAGGCTTGGATTGCTTACTTCAAGCCCAGATTTTCCGGCCTTTTAAACTTGAAGATGTCAGCCAGAAAATGTGACCTGGGTGTCAGCAAGAGCTTGGAGTATTTGCAAGCCAATATTTGCTCGGCCGATCCGGAAGGTTACCATTGGAACTGGAGGACCTGAATGTATCGGTGGTGGTTGCAAAACAAGTTGAGCATTCAAAAGTGTGCTGACAATTTGATGCATTTCACATCCAACATAAACAAGGGAATGTGCAATGACTCTTTGGTGCATGCATAAATAAGTTACAGAGTAAACATTCGTGAAATAAATGGCGTTACTAGTGACCACACCATGCTAACCATAATGCAGGTGCGGGGGTACTGTACACTGTTTTCAGACCCTATAGTATTGGTCCTCACCCAAGGTTCATCTGATGGGTCAGGAACTATTTGTGCACATTGTACCTATCAACCAAAAAAATAAACATTCCCTGAACACTGCTGGGTTGCCAAAAGATATGCACGGCAATTTGGCACATTATGGGGTTGGAAACTTTGTTTTTTAAATAAACACGCATTACAGGATTGGAGCTTCAATTATTCATCGCTACAGTGCGGGGGTATGTTAATATTTAACATGCAATTGTATTAAAATATCGTCCTAAAGAGGAGCTTGCATGTCAGTTCCCTCTTTTCGAAATGATGGAATTACTCCGAGTCTTGCGAAAAGCACGACACTACATTTACCAAACCTTTCTAATCTCCAGATGTCAAGTGCAGAAACACTGGCTACTTATTATTCATTACCCCCTGCTTAACTTTAAAAGCAATATTAATGTTCCTGGTGACTTTCAGGTATGTCATCTCCAAAACCCCCAGGTACAAACATTGTACTGATTTTAACTTAGTACGATACCATTAAAATAATGAAAATCCTGAAAATTGGACATCCGATAGATCTAAAACCGGGTGCTTCATCCCTGTCCACTTTAGAAGCAGGCACTCGGCTGATTCCACCTCATTGACGTCATCACTCACCGTCGACCTTTGATATGCGTCTCCCAATTGCGAGAATAAGCGGACTTTTGGTATATATATACACATATCTGGCATTGACTTTTCCTGCGCGTTTTCGCGTCGGCCGGTACACCATGCTCGGAAAGGTATTAATATTTTAGAAAGCTCACTTCCGAGATGAACAAAATCCAGTGTCTACGTACAGCTCAGCTTTAGCAAAGCCCTCGGATCTGTAAAGCCGGCGTTGCAAGACGAGATTTGATTTGTGCTGCGGTGCGGTTAGGATTTCAGGAGGGCAAAAACTCAGGGGCTGGACCTAGGGATGAGCCAAATTTGAGAACGGCCAGATTCTAATTCAGGCGAGCGTGAAACTTGCACCATGAGGGTAAGTACTGCACCCATAGCCTCTTGTTTGATGATCATATACATGATGAGAAAATTTCTGGGTTTTTTTTAAAGGGGTTTTTCTTATTGCTGGTTAGAATCTTTCTGAAAATGTCGCAAACAGCACTTATCGATTCGGAATTGGTCGCAGCTGTGGGCCTTGGAGCTGGCTGCCCATTATTTTCTCCCCGACCGGACTATGCCTTGTCTGCCTTTGCGCTCCATTTGAGATGGCCCCGTTTCGCAGAAAAGCGCGGGTAGGGGGATCTCCTAAGGTATTTTCTCCCCATCTTGGATTTGCCCCCGTCATAAGAACGGCGTGTCTAATGGCGCAGAGGGGTTATTCCACCAACTTTGTTGCGGCCGCCTGAGTTGTTGTTTTTTGAGCGTATAGGAGGCTGTTTGTTGTGATATCCTCGGGATCCATTAGATGGGGTTAGTTGGGAGTTGGCAAATTTGATGAGAGATGGCGTGGATGGAGGGAGGAATGTTGGGGGCAGCCCCCGGACACTTCCCCAACAATATTCTTATCGCCTGCCGGGGTGTTTTGCATGAGGTGCTCACCTGAGAGCGCCATGAGACCTTTCACTGCGCTATTATGTGGCGACCCTACCGGACTACGCCGAACTTTAACAAAAGGGAAGCGCTACATTTTGGGACCCAACATGGTCGCCGGCGGTCATGTTGGGCCCGCATGCAGCGGCTTCTCTTCTACCTAAGTTCAGCGTAGTCCGGTAGTGTCGCCACATAATAGCGCAATGAAAAGCTGTCTCATGCAAAATTCTCCGGCAGGCGATAAGAGGGAGTGTCCAGACCTTAGTATTCTAAGACCATGGTTGGGGGGTGTGGACCTGGTAAGCTTGAGACGAGGCTAGGCCAATAAATAGGTTGTGGGCAGACATATAATTTGGAGTAATTATTTGATGCATGGTGGAGGGTATTTTTGTAGTCTTGGTATGGCTCAGTTTTGGGCAGACAAGCGATCAAGCACTAGTCTTCCGCATGAGCGGAGTTTGTGCAACTGGCTCAAGATGGGAAATTGTGCCCTTGTGCAGAATAAGGTTTTATCTTCTGTCAGAATTGGGTTATCCGAGGATGATGGTTTGTTTCGATACCTATGATCATTCAGTATTGCGTTGCTATATGTTGGGTTGCGGTCGGTTGCGGTTCTCTTGGCATATCGGTATATTGTAACAGTATAGAACTCGGATGTAGTACTTGTATAAGGATGCAAGGAATACAGGAGGGGCAATCGGAGTCACATTTTGGCTGAAATTGAGTTAGGTACAGTATAATACAGTTCTTGAGAGCTACTCTATCATGGTCTTGTCAGTTTTCTTCTAGAAAAATTACAAAATATTACTGCGGCCTAATTACAAAAAAAATACTCTGAATGTTAAAGTTTCTCGAAACTTATGTCATTGATCAGTTTGCATTTCAGGTTGTATCAACCGAGGAGTGAGCTGTAAAAACTGCCAGGAAACCCCTTTTGCCGGAACCAAACAAAAAATGAGTAATAGAAAAGTTTCCTCCGAATCCAGATCCGGTTTGGACAGGTCAAATTGAATGGAAGCAAACAATCTTGTTGTCTATACTGTTTAACTCTTGAGTCTTGACCTATAGGCTGGGTTGCACCGGCTCCCGGAAAATTTGTCTGGCCGAAGAAGAGCCAGGATAGTTTCTTATTCATTGTTGACAGAATTGTTGACAACAATGAATAACAAACTATCCTGGCTCTTCTTCGGCCAGACAAATTTTCCGGGAGCCTGTGCAACCTGGCCCTAATGCCAAATGTTCCCTATAATGACAGATTGTACCAAAAATATTTCTGTATCGTGAATACGTGTACATAATTGTCGTTTTTCTTAATTTGTTGCTACAACACTGAACCTAAGAATTTTGTGATCAATTCAATGCAATTATTTAATTATTTTTTTGCAATTATTCTGCAGAGTAATTGCTGACCAATAATTAGCAGCTTTGCGCCCAAATGTGCCAACCCAATAATAATTCATCTGGAACACCCTGTAAGTGTAACATGCCAAACCTCTACTTACCAATCCCCGGCAATCCAATTCTTCTCATCTTGCATGTGAAATATTTGAGCATGTGGACATGCTCCACCCAACCAGTGCCCGACATAATTGCAAACAAACACGAATAATGAAGTTGCACAATACCGATCTACACCAAAGGGCCCCACCACCCCTTATTGGTGCCCGCCAAGTTTAGGACCCCACGATTGGTGGCAATTTTTGTGCGGGTTGAAGAGATAGGCAAATGCGGGGCACGCACGCAATTACCAAAGCAAGTACACATTTGCGGCCACCACTAAAACAGACACATATACCTTATCGTGTGGTGCGGGCAACAAGCATTTAATGCGAAAACAATAGTGATGATGGAATGGGAAATTGAAAATTGGAAGCTGCCGAACATGATAGCAGCCTGGCTGGTTGGTTGATGTCTAGGGATCAATACCTGCTTGCGTGGGTGGGGGTAGGTGGGAGGGTATAGATGTGCGTGAGAGTGTGTTTGTATGTGGGCATATCGAGTGAGCTAGTACAACTGCCTGGGCGGATTTTTGCCTGAATGAGACAGCAGGGGCCACAAAATGCCTATTCCGATAAAAGGAGCCGCCTGGCCATTATCGCCTGCTAATCATTGTGTTTTGGTGAGGTGTGCGTGTCCCACGCGTGTGCCGTACCATACCTCACGCTCAGGTGTTTTCTCTCACCTGTTGGGCTTACAAGTCATATTCATTACTGTCCGACACGCCAGGGCTATTCCGGCCGTCACTATCAATGAGAAGTGAGCAATAGTACGTTAGTGTTTATTTGAACAGCGTTGATGACAAGGATTTACGTGGCTTGCAACTTATTTCTTTGGGAGGGAAGCCTTCATTTACACGGGGCTAAGAGGATAGTGACTTGTTGATTTGGTGCCATTTTTCACCTGGTTAAACCTGGATGGTGTTTGGGGGCGCGACTAGTGGTGGCATGGTAAATAATAGATGCGGAAGGCTTGATGAGTCTTTCATGGGCAATTTCAAACACGAGAAGCCGCGAAATGAGCCTGTCATAACTTTTACCTGGGGAGCCTATTCCCACGTCGACATCCACCGTGCAGCTAGAGTGGGGCTAATATTGTACAAGCTTTTTTTTGTGTTTTTTTTTTCATTTTTTTTATTTTTACCGACCCACTTTTTTAAAGGTGTGAACCAGCAGGAGAGTTGTGATTTAGTGCTGGAGCTTCGTTTGCAGACGCGAGGATGTAACAAATTCAAGTTTATGTACCGACAGTGCTAAATGATTCGATATTGTCTTAAGCTCGTTTTGCATGGGGAAATGACAGATAATGTTTGACTTTCATGAGACTAGAGTCGCTTCTGGAAGACTCGTTGTTGACAATGTAAATTCCGGATGAGGAAAAAAAGAAGAATAAAAAGTGGGGAAAAGGAGGAAATCCGAGGCAGAACGAAATCCGAATTAGCGAATGCAATCATGGCAATACGGAATGAAAAATCTGAACTGGAACAGCTTCTGATGAATGTACTGCATAACTTTTTTTTAAAAAAGAAAACAGCAGGGGCGTATCTCCATCATTTGGATAGAAAGATGACAATCAATAAACGCTTGATGGAAATCCGCACTAACACATTGAAAGTTCGACTTTAAACCCGACTGCAGTTTGGGAAAAGTTCTGGAACTGAATTTGCGTATTTCATTACGGTATACTTCTTCAAACTGCTCCGAACAGATGACAAAAGACCCAGCCCCAATCGGTTAATAACTGACTGTGTCGCCACAGGGCCGTTACCGACGGAAAGAAAAGTCGAAAGTAGTCGAGCGTGTCAGTTGTAATTCTGTTTTATACAAATCTACGGCAACGGCATAAATTCGTATTAGAGTTTCCACCATTACGAGTTTGAGGAGAAAAAGAAGGCTGAGGACAGAGGTAACATTACGCCAAGGCTGAGGAAAACCTTTTTGCTAATCACTGAACTTGTCATCCTGGAACTACAGTATACCTGATCAACTCTTTAGAAAGTCCCCTTTTGCCAACTCCCTCTGAAGCCTTTCTGCTGCCCATTCACTTCCAGCCCTCTACAGCTTATTTTGAAAGCTAATGTGATAGGTTGTGCTATATCCTAACTCTCATACTGAATTCTTTCAATTACCGGTACAGTGTAATATTCTTTTTTTAAATACTCATCGATTAATTATTACAAACCGTTTAAAAAATTTCATTGTTCTGAAATATAGATGAAATAAATGCAAATTCTTGTTACAGGTGATCTGGAGTAATCGTTATTATTGATAATTAACGTTTTAATCATAGTATTGCATTTGCATATTGTGAACATACGACAGAAATCCACTGATCTAAAACTAGTTTCGAGATAAACCAATTAAGCAAATATTTGACCTTGTACTTATTGTTTGCATGCTAGGGAAGGCAAAAAAAAAAGGGGATCATGCTTGCGGGCTCATTTTGAATCTTTAGGATTAAAATTAATAACCTTCACCAGACTAGAGTATTAAAAATGTTATTAGTGACGCCCATAACTGCCATAAAATTGGACTATGCCTCCCGACATTTCTCAGAGTATAACGCTGCATAATTCACCGCATCAGTAATTAGCTCCGCAATATTACGAAGCGAATCACCTGTTCAACAACACTCGAATAATTAATACATAATTAACCTACACTGCAAACTTCATTATTTTAAAAACCTCCAAGGCGATTCAATTGCGCAACAAACTCCTGCACTCCGAAGGTAGAAAGGGAATGGAAGACAGTTAATCACACCGTATAGGCACTGACCCTTCACCCAGCCCCGCTAGTCGTCATCCTATAAATCATAGCCCCCC
>KZ538072.1:80729-122411 GCA_000934665.2 Catajapyx aquilonaris | reverse complement strand
CCCCCCCCCCCTCCCCATCTGGATTTCTCCTTCCCCCATTTCTATGTTCTAAAAGCAGCCGTGCCGTATCCAGAAGAGGGGGTGTCGCCGGCGCGCGCCGCCCGGTTGGCCGGTACAGATTTTGTAGTGCGCAGGATTGAAAAGCATAGGAAGAGGAGAGGGAGAGAGTAGGCAGCTGCATTCAGAGGCAGGCACAGGCAAGTAAGAGTTTGACAGCCATTTCGTGCCGGAGTTGTCCTCATCATACCTGCCCTCTTATTCCTGTACGGGCAATGACCCGCTTCGAGGTGCGGTGCTGAAGAGACCACTAGATTCATCGCAGCTTCATCTAGTCGCCGTTGACGTCGCCCTTCATTTGAACCGCTTCTTCTGCTTCTGAGGTACGCTTCAGGTCCATGTGGCCGGTCGATTTTCTAGGAAAGTTAGTTGTAAAACCGAAACATGGGAGGGTGTCATTTGTTGCTAATTAATCAAAGACATTTTAGGAACATACCTGGGGTAGAAATATGTAGTGTAATTAATATGCACCAGATTTAGCGTGTGTCTACCTCCCTATTTTGGAAGGTTGACGCACTTGGGACATTGCATAAGTTGCGCAAATAAAAATAAAAAAAGCGGAAATGTCTCAGCCCGTATATTTTGAACCAAGAGCGACTTTGATGTATGCGAATTTGGAGGGTGGTATAGAAATAGAGTGTAAAAGTGGCAGTACATTACCCAAACAGAAAGGCGGAGGACCGTGCATAGAAAATGAAATTTCATTGGAAGGTTGTATTGAAGAAAGTTTGGGCCATTTATCAAGCTAGCTGTACAATTATTGGATAGAGCTAACTGATAAATTCACCATATTGGCTTCCAAATGCTGCTTGGGCCAACAGTAATTTCGCGGGAGGCCCGAAGCTGCTGGTATTATCGTGTATAAAAATGTGTGGGGGGGGGGGGCTCAGCCGCCTTTTTTTTTGCTATAATCCTTTGTGTTTATGGAGCAGTCAATTTTTTAACGTTTGTGGAAGAGCCTGAGGTTTTGTTGTTCGCATTACAAATGCATATTTTAGCAGCGACTTATTGCTATCCACGGCCATATAGCAGCAGGGCTAATCAAAATGTTTAGGTAGCCTGCATGATGTCAGATTGACGTCAGAATGAATGCAGTATAAGCTGTGTGTGCTATACTCCAAAAAGCTTACCCGGGAGGTCATACCGGAGCACACCAAAAAAGAAACGCTGAATTGAAAATTTCCCTTTCAATTTGCGAAGCCCCAACGTTTGTGTGAGGGATGCCCTGGTATTGTGCAACATTGTTTATACTGTACGCCTCAGAAGCAATTCAAGTTGTCCCTTCAAGCTACCAGGAACTCAATATTATTATAATGTAAGTTGGCTTCAGGGTAGAGTCGTAAGCCGACTTTTTGAACACTGGCAGAGGACAAACAATATTTCAGAGTTCCCCATGAATTGGTCAAGAGTTTGTCCATTGCCAATTTGGTCTCTTCACAGCAGCCTTCCTGCGACTGAAAATTGTGGCCCTATACGGGGCAGGTCGTAAGAGGGGGGAAAGGTGTCAGTGGCGGGCACCTTTGGGACTACTTCAGGGTGACAAAGGAAGCTAGTAGATCCAACCTACGCTGGCGAGATAGCAATCACATCAGTTGTGAAGCTAGGTCCAAGGAGCAAATCCGAACCTTCGCCACGTTTGTTTTTGTTGCTCCATAATCTCATTTTCTTTCTACTAAAATAGGGGGCAATTTTTTTCAGGTGGTAGTAAAGGTGAAGTAATTTAGGGGCTGAGAGTACAGTGTGACACCTTGACTTTGACTTGTGCTTATTTATATGACGGAAAAGCCTGTAGGGTAACACTTGTCATGTCCAGATGTAATTTGGGCTCTAATCCACCGCTTCTGATTCGGAAAAGCCTTTCACGCCACTGAAGCCCGTTGGAGCTTAGAAGAGTTTAGCGACAGGCTGCTGTGGCCACAAGTGAAACTACTTCGACCTCCACTATGCATGACAAGTTCCATACCCGTGGTATCCAGATATACAGGCTGATCCAAAATACTTGTCCGACTGGTACATCGGTCGAACAAGCCATTTGGCTCACTCTGTATTTTGGCCGAGCGGACCTCGGAGAAGAAAACAATAAACAACAACAAGAAACCATTCCGGCCCATTGATCCATAATCGCTGTTCGTTCGAAGCAGCCAAATTAATTGATCTGTGGAAAACCCAAACGTAGAATGACTTCCCCACGTTCATTAAAGAGACGTCGACCCACTTGGGTCCCGAACTGGGGCTATGGTAAACCCATCATTGAGCATGGCTCTGGAATAGTAAGCTTATCAGCACTATTGATTATCGATCCTGTAACGACATGGCGAGGTCACAAGCCTTTATGTGCAGCCTTTTTTTCTATAGGCAGGAAATATTACGTATTTGGTCCTGACCAACAAAAAAAAAACACACTCTTCTAAGGTCCCCCCCTCAGAAGAGAGTCATTGTCCCAACGGGATTTGAAGAAAAAGCTTTTTCATGCACCCAAGTTACCCCTTGAGTATTGCTGCCAAACCAAGTCCACCCAATTCAAGGATCGGTTTCTGACTTAGCTGGAAAAAAAAACCCGTCCTCATAAAAATAAAAAAAAATCGTATCGACACTATGAAGGATGGGCAAAACTTGAAGATCACGTGATTTGCTAGTGCAGCATCCTATTTTAACACAGGTCGGGCATAGAGCCAACAATTTTTGAGAAGCTGAATTTAAGCACGTGTCTGGTAGAGGGGGATCTGGTGACAAGGACAGAACCGGTGACTAGACCGGAAGTTTGATGACTTTGGCTCTTCCTATAGGACACCCGCCCCGGGGCCAGAACGTTCCCGGGTTCTATTTAGACATCGAATAATATTGGAAAGCCTATGTTGACTGGTGAAGTCGGGCTTATTGCCTGGAGTTGACTCCGGCTTAATCCGGAGTGTATCCAGGCTTGAAAGAAACGGCTGGAGGACATGGATTTGCATTCTGGAGGCGCTCCGCAAGTTCAAGGGCTGGACGTATTGTTTTGAGCCGCTTCCAACACAGTCACATTCATTAATATAATTACCATGTACTTATTAACCCAAATATGCCTTAATTATTTTTATGAGCAAATTAATCACAATGGATAAAAAATGTCATACATATAGGACGCTATGTCTGGGTTAATATTTATTAATTTGACAGATTTAGCAAACGCCTGTATGAAAAATGTGTAAGATTGGACCCAACTACTGAAGGCGCCGGTAATCGAGTTAAGCGGGCCGCTTCAGAAGAGTATGCAAATGTTGTCAAACTCGCCAGGCAATATTGATGAGGACGTGATAGTGCTGTGGGCTGGGGGTGGGGGTGGGGTGCAGAGGCTTGAATGATGCTCGACAGCGGGTTGCAAAATTACAAGGTGGAATTAGAGAATGAATGTCCTTTAAAAGCTAGGGGAGTTTAAAGAGGGCGCTGAGTTTGTTTGGCAAAGGATGTGCCAGGACTTCCTGGACTTCGGAGAAATAAACTCTGCCAAAACTGCTGCCTGCAAAGCACTGCCAGTTTCCTCCCTTGTTTACGAGCCGGAAGAAAGTCGGCACTTATTGCAACCTCTCTTGCACTTTGTCACTGACGCTTATTGCCTCACTCAAAATCCGACCATTTGCTATTTTGTTGCTATTGGTATCCGTCAGATTTGCTGGGAACCGACAAATACACTTGGCGCAAATTGAGTTACATGCTTTTTCTCTCGGGTATATGGCGTCGGTAAGTGTATGCGTGGACAGGAGTGCGCAGGGGCAAAACAAAAAGGAGGAATCGGAGGAGAGATCATTTTTAGAGGATTCGGTCTGCCTATTGTTTTAGGATGCGGGATATTTTGCATGCAGATAATGGTGGACAAAAGCGGACCTTTCTACATTTTATGCGATGTTTGCGTCGACATACTGTAGAGCTGATGTTGTTGTTTTTCATTAGCCCACGTACATGGGCGGTATGTGGTTTTGTGATATGTCAAGGGGCATGCTGTTCAGGCAGAGTACTGGCATTGTCCAATATTATCACTTAGAATAATAATAATAATAATAATAATAATAATAATAATAATAATAATAATAATAATAATGATAATAATAATAATGGAGAAGGTAAATAACTGAATAGATGACCTGAAATAACAATCCGCAGGATTTTTTTGCAAGTCTGATCCTATGTTAACTTGGAAATAAATACTGTAAGGACACTGGCTTGGTAGTCGTTTTGTTTTACAGTATTCCTAAAGCAACTATACTGTTTGGCTATAAATTGTTTTAAAGAATTTTCCACAAAATGCAACAGCCATAACTACTATGCCTTTAGCTATCACGCTACACAAACCTTATGGAAACATATTTCGAATTATAGTTCCAGATTTTGTAAGCACTCTTGCCGCCAAAAGCATTCTTTGGTCTACACTTCTATATTCTTTCCTGGCAATTATTTTTTGTAGATGGTAAAATAAGTAAAGGTCACTTGTAAGGTCTGGACCATGGTTTGGACTGTTTGAATCAACGATGTTCCACTAGAATAAGTTTAGCAGGACACACGACAGTAGCTGACTGCAAATGGCAGTTCATAGGCGGGGATTACTCAACGTCTGAAACAGTTCAAGTGGGGTATCTTTTAGCACTCAGACCATTGGCAGGACCTTTTACCGAATAACCACTTGTTTTGCAGCCCTAAAAAAAATTGGCGGGCGATACCCTAAGGAGTGACCAAGTGACAAAGGAATAGGACAAAGGGCGAAAGTGCTCGACACAGGTTTACAAAGTATGGTCCAACAGTTCGAAAAGTGTTTTGATCTACACGGGGTGTATATGTGGAGATATAACTAAAGACATGCGACATCATGTGGCTATATGCTGATTTTGGGACAAAATATTTGAAAGATTTAAACGGCCAAACGGTATTTACTTTTGGAATTCCTGACTTTCCAGTAAAAATAAGTACCTAAAGGGCTGATAGACGAGACCCCCTGTAGTTAATCCGAAAAATTGTAAAAAAAATTATTTCAATATTTTATGAGTTATGTTATAACAGCTTTATTTTGCCTACTTTTCCACTCGGATACAGGGGATGGATGGGGCACGATGTTGTCTTATATTTTCCCTAGTATATTTTAAAGTTTTTCCTAGCATTATGCAAATACAGCCATTTCATGTGTCACTTTTTCTGATCCTGCAAAATGAGGCTATTTCTGCAACTGTGGTAATATACTGTATACATTTTCTCGTTATTCTCCTGCGGTCACCAGTCCCATTGTTGGCAGTGTGAAAGCATATATTTTGTGCATTCAACAACCCTAGCATGAGAGAAAGTAATGAACCACTGCAGTTCAATTTTTCACATTTTATTATTCGCGACTTTTGACTCCAGAGCAGCTACATCTCCATATTGCTCCATATGTCTGAGAGGGGTCCTAGGGGCCCAAATTTTCTCGAAATGACCCTCTTCTCTCTAGGGGCAGCCGATTTCCTACGACACCGCCCTGTAGATGCGCCTCCCATCCCAGATTTACGCCCCATTACTCATTTCCTTCCATTCGCATAACTCGAAAATAGACCATAAAAGTCTTTGTTAGTGGGCCAAGTGCCTGGTAAGGTTAATAGCAAGTCCGCACACTGGACAGGAGCAAATTTCCCTCCGTCTAATGGCCCCTTCCAAGCAAATTCGATACTTGCACTAACCTCCTCCAAACTTGGGAAGAAAAGGCTCTATATACCAGAATGTCTGGAACTCAACCGATCATGTAAAACTGGATTCAGGTCGGAAGGAACGTCCGTAGAATTTCAAAAACCGTCTGGTCCTGTTGAGTCAGCACCATGTGCCACTAACATCGCCATAACTGCCAACTGAAAGCCAACATTATGGTTACATGACTGTCATCGGTTATCACTTTGTAGCTCCCCCTCTGCTCCGATCAGACCTGGTTTCTTTGAACTGCGTACTGCGTACCTGCCTTTAAAAAAAAACTTGGTATAGATGCATTTTGTGCACAGCTGCTCGGTGCAGTATATGGCAGCAGGAGGTGCCTGCAGTAACCTATATTTGGTAGGAAATTGGTAGTAAAAATTCCTGCAAGCGTGGTCTTTTCGTAGGAAGTAGAACCTATACTAGCGAGAGAATGATGCACCTAGACTTGATTTGAGACCGTGGTCTAAACGCTTCCTTACGAGACACTCTTGAGAATGTGTGGAATTTGTGTAATGGAAGTTAAAAAATGGGCTCAGGTGATGTTGTCTTTTTTTCACGATTATATCGGATGTCACAAGTGCTCAGGTGGGTATTTTGGTTTGAAAGAGGTTTTTAAGAGTGTCGTGAATATTTGAGTGGTGAATGTCCTTCCAAAAAAAAATCAGATAAGTCACGAGTTTCCTGGATGTCGCAAAGTAATTGATGGCCGATTTTTGCCTATTTCTTTTTCCTCGTTTTTTTGGGTCGGGTTGAGCAACCATTTGAGACTAAATCGAAATCCAAAAAGCCGCGGGTTGACCTCGATCATGCGTTGTCTTCCTGTGGCTTTGCATGCTCTTAGTCGGAAGTTCCACGTCATTTAATTTCCTCCTCTTTTCCTCTTCGCCTGCCGCTGGTTTCCATCTAACTTTACGGCACACAAGGCTAATTTGGAGGCCCTGCCGTTTTCGAGCCAACCCTACCTGACCTGCTGGGGGCTTACAGGGAGGGTCAACCCTATTGTCAGTTGGACGAAAATGTCCGTCGCAGCGATTCGCAGTTCCCTATTGAGCGGGAGAGAAAATGGGAGTCTAATTGAGAAACTGGAAAAGAATTTCCTCGAACCCAGGTGGTGGTGGGAAAGAAATAGGATTCGATGAGAAAATGTCAAAGTGTTCCATGATTTTACTTTCCTGAGACCCGAGAAGCCATTGGTGCAATTATTTAGTAATACTTGGAAAGAACGCAGTGTATAGGGGAGGTGTAGAAGCCATTTTAATAATTTCATATTTTTTTGCAATCACTCTTTGCAAAATTAAATGTCCATTGGACATCCGGTCTTAGACCTTCTCTACATTTTTCAATGATTTTTTTTTAAATTGCAAGGAGAAGAAAGTACAGTATGGTATCATAAAAGTTTTTATTCCATATGGCGATCATTTAAAAAATTCCGAAAAATTCATTTCTGCATTAAGAAAAAGATAAATACCATCACATTTTCTGCACTTCATTTTTGTCGTCTTTGTCTTTTTTGCTTGGGCCGCCATTTTGTCATGGAAAGCTGCTAAGTTTGCTTGCCAGAGTGGCTGGTGTATAATAACTTATTTTTCGCTATAGTGCCATATCTTGAGTACCACTCGAACTTAGTGCTATTCCGATCTTCTCCTTAGCAAGGTAGTAAATAATTAAGTCTGGACTAGGCACCAACTTGCCAAAATTAGGCAAAAAATTAGGAAAAAGTGCGAAAGTGGAGAGAGAGAGAGAGAGAGAGAGAGAGAGAGAGAGAGAGAGAGAGACCCGCACCAGGCAGCAGCATCGAAGTGACATCCGACGGTGAAGTGCAGAAGTAAGCGCGTGTCCACCCAGGAGGTGGCGCCCGGAACGGCGGAAATGGGAATTCCGTGGAAGGGCCGCGGTCGTTTTTTTTGCGTTTTTTGAATTTTACAAAGTCCTTCGGCACCGTTTCCAAAACACAAAAGTGATTTGCAAATATAGAAAACATGGGCAAAATTTTGACACCACTCCCAAAGCTGTAGGCCATACGGTGCAGGAGGAGTTGCCATGACAGTCGGCTTTTAATAAGATATAGATGTCCAATATATTGGACATCGTGTCTCAGGAGGATATCAAAAAAGCTGGGTGTAGCCTACTCCTACCCCCAGCCTCCCCCAGCCTTATGCAGACCCCCGTGAGCTTGTTACTGTCATCCATAGGGAGTGAGGTTGCCGCTTCGGCGCTGGTGTAGTTCCCAAGTGGAAAAAGGGCGAATATTCGGTATTTTTCCACCAGTACGACACCATTAATATCCAGAATTGTACAGGGGTGCACCACAACCATTTTCCAACTCATATTGGTAGAAAGCTAATTTGATGAGCATCAGGATTTCTTAGTAATCATGTGCCAGCCTGGTTCAAGCTCCCTGGTAGACTTCTAAACGACCTTTCCCTATGCACAGGAAGTTTGGGGCAGGAATGCAAACGGCGTGCCTAAGCCTTTCCCCCTCCTCTCTGTCGGCCTATAAAAGCTGTGGAAGTGGAGGAAAGTGGTAGTGGGTAGAGGGAGGGCGGGGGTGTCTTGTTGGAACACTACTTACCACCGGGCGCCGTTTTCCCCATTGTTTGTGTTGGCAATCTAAGCGCAGCCAACACAATCCTTCCCTAGACCATTTCGANGGGGGGGGGGCTGAACACCATCTTGCATTAAAATCTCCTCCCTGGCAAATCAATCGGCCGCAAAATTACGCCGGCTAATTTTGCCTTCCTCCGCCTGTATTTAATCACCGGCAAAAGCTCTACACTGCTGAGAACATCATCTGGCCTGACACTTATTGTCTTGGCTTTTGCCAGAACCTGCACGACTGATAGCCCCCGCAGAAGCTTGGAGGAAAAATGGCCCCCTATCTCCCGGTTGATTAACGTCGACTGCTTGGCCCGACCGACACAAGTCATGAGCTGGGGTAATATTCCGTTTAAAAACTAAGCTCCGCCCATGTGACGTGTAAGCTCTGCCCATGTGACTGTAAGCGCCTCCTATGTGACCGTAAGCGCCTCCCATGTGACTGTAAGCTCCGCCCGTGTGACGTAGAAGATGCTGGTTGGTTCAACGTCAGAGGGGTGTCAGGTTTCAGGGCTCTTCTTTATGCGGTGTGCCATGCTGGCAGAGTCGATTTGGTTTCCTGGTAACCCCCAACTCGAATCGATGCATGGAGTATGACTGTCCGGGGGCTGGACAATTCCAGCATGTGTACTCTGAAATTTGCATAAAAGTTAACTGGTTGGCGCTGCAGTAATGGTTAAGTTGGAACTTAGTGGTTCGCAAAATGTTCGTAAATCCTCTGCTCTTTGGAAGTCGGGGTACAAAAGGGGAAACTCCCAGTCATCGCACACATTTACAGGGTGTTTCAAAACTGGGGTGGAGATATGTATCGGCCTTGTCCACTGCTGAATATATCAGCGGAAGGAACAAAAAATGCTATTACCTGATTGGCTCTAAGGTGTTCTTGAGAACGTGGTCCAAGTCGTTTCAAGTCGCGGACAGGATCGATACCAATCTCGGACGGATTTTTTTGGGTACACCGAGTCGAGTCCGGGTCCAAATTGGTACAGTGCCAGGTCATTCCATTCACGCAACTTTTCAAAGCGGGTTTAAGGGCTGCTCTTGCAAGTCTGCTTCATGGCGAATCCGTCGCCGCCATCAAGGTCCGTCAAAATTGCGATGGTGAAAAGAGCGGCTAGAAATGACTGCCGCTTTCTTTTGGAGATGTTAAGCATCCTTTGGTCTTAGTTAAAACCACATCTGGATAAGGTGGAGTCATTGGCGAAATGCTTTTGAAAAAAGTTGGTTAATTTAGATAGCTTTATGGTTTCATGTAATGAAAGCCTCTGTACAGGTATGCACAATAGATAATTTGAGAATTCCTCCTTAATTTTTATATTATACTGTAAGTTTATATTGTTAATTTTTATTTTATTATGTTGTTATTATTTTTTTATTAATAATGGATACCCCGTGATAGGGCTCCTTAGCCCTCTTGGGGGATCATCTTTTCGTCAACCGTCTTTAATCATTGCCTGCCCTGTGATGGATTTTGATTGTGAGAGGAAACGGGAGAACCCCGAGAAAACCCACGCGAACACGGAGAGAACCCATCAAAACTCTATCCACATAGTATCCTCCGTCCGACCCGGGGATCGAACTCGGGACCTTAGAGGTGGAAGGCTGTGGCGCTAACCACTCCGCCACCGTGTCGGCCTTATTAATTTTTATTAAGTATGTTGTTGTTAATGTTTATTAATTTTTATCATAGGATTAATTTTTATTGTGTTGTCATTTATTATTTTAAAGATTATTTTTATTTATATTTATTTAGACTATTTTTATATTATTTGAAATGTAAAAATTGAAATTCATATACAAAATCCGCTAATGTTGTAGAGCCCTACTAATATTACATTTTTGACATCAAAAATGGAACCAATATTGTCAATAACCGATAAATTAGCAATGTTCTATACCTGAAAGGAAATGTGTACCTTCCCAACTATACCCTGTACATTCTGTTAGTTCCAAGGGGAATATTGATGCCCTGTAGTATAATTATGTGCAGCTTCCACGACATGTAATTTTGCACGTTTCTAAGCAAAGTCCCGCCTGTGGTCTGTGGCTGACGGGGTATTGGAAGCGTTGAACTTTGATGTTAGTTATATTGCTATTGAACAATGGCCTATGTGGCGTAATATTAAAACCCCCTAACATGACTGCTACAGTTTCCACTCACAAATTGGAACCGGCTTCTGTGTTCCATAAATGTGGTCTCTAACATATATGTAACTAGTGGACATTCCGTCCATAATTATGGCGTAATTTGAGTGTTGTCCGGAGTGTGTTCGCCCTCTATATGTGAGCTATACTACTTTTTTATTTTTTTTAAATATATTTACGGCTAGAGCTAGCTCGAGCGGAAAAATATCACGGATTGGAGTGGAAATTGACGTGAAACACTCGGCGTGTATATGCAACGTGAGTGTTGTACGGGTGAGGGGGAACCCCCGTGGTTGTGTGCGGTATGGGGCTGGGGGTGGGTGGGCATAGCGCTCGATCAAATGCAGAACATAAAAAATCCATCTGGTCTGGCGTAGGTTATCGGAATTTGAAGTAGGCCTCAGCTACTTGGGATGCAGTTGGGTTGCGGTGGACCAGTTACTGGGGAGGTGGGTGGGCTTGATGGAATTGTGTCCAAGTGTTTGGGGAAAGAGATGGAATCCGACCCGGCGTGCTTGAGAGCATGTTTTGTTACAACGCTGCCTCCGACTTTCCACACGTACCGTGTGTGCGCAGTATGACAAACTAATTATCGCACGCTTCGCATTTCAAGTGACGGAAGAAGGTACATGAGAGGACGAAATTCCGTAATGAGCGGCATAATGATGGCAGGGTGGAAGGGAGGGGAGGTGTTGCTGGGGGAATTGGCCAACGTGTCGTGTCCAAAGTCGCCAACGTCAGCTAGGAACTACCCAAAATTTCAACCGATTCAAACTCTAATTAGGAGTTAAATCAACTGAAAAAATGGATGTAAATCTATAGGGTTATTTTACTGTCTGTTGCACATTTTATAAGTGACGAGGCAAAAACTAGGTGTGTTAATTAGAGTGCAAAATGGGCAGATTTTAAGGGGATGAAAGTTTGCAGGGAGGGGGGGTTTTTTATAGCGGAAATTCGCTGTGTGTGGTAACGGGGTATGACATGAATTTCGTGTGGATAATAGTGGAGAGTTGTGTGACAAAAGATAAAAACTACTTTCTTGCCAAGTCTGATGCCGTGCAAATGAGCTGTCGGCGCTAACTAGTGTTTTTTTTAACTAGATATTTTTGTTTCGCGGTAAGCCTGCATCTGAACCATCTCTGTGAATGTATAGCCTGCACTAAAAATTAATGCACAGTTGCTATTATACACTTTTGTCGGTTTTAATAATAATTATTAAAACCGACAAAAGTGTATAATAGCATTAATTATTAATATACACTTTTGTCAGTTTTAATAATCATGAATCGAGACTTTCACGGGAATTTGTTCAAAAGTGAAGTACTAATAACGCATCAAACATAATTGACATCAATTATAGTTTAATGAAATTAATGTGTCACATTGTGCTTAGAAACAGCAAAATAACGTTTTCATTTCAAAATAATTCCAAAAGCGTAAGCTTGCTGTCAATATAAATAAACAGCGTACATAATATATCAAGCCACAGGAAGTTTGCCTCTTTTTGTTTAGAACTCCTGGTCACTGGAGTTGATGTTATTACTTTGAAATTTGAGCGATACAGTGAACAGTCTTTCAAGAGCACGCCTACAGTTACTGGAAAGAACCTCCTGCAAGCCTTCAGACATGCCTGACATGGTCAAAGAATAGTTTTTGACGATATACTCGAAAACACAGACCATACATATGCCAGAAACACTGTATATTTAAGATGCAACTTTTAAAATATACCAAATGTGGGCTATATTAGTCTTAGAAACATGTTTTATTTTAAATATTTTACTACAAGTCCGTTGAGGAACAAAGGTCATATATTATTATAGAACGCAATTTAAACATGTACAACTAGTGTGGGTTTACTAGTGCTATACTATACGCAAACTTACACTGTTGTCAAGTAGATCATTCTAGTCTGGAAAAAATAAACGTCAACCTCTGTCCCCTTCAGCACTGTAATTGATCGTCAGCCTGCCGGAAGATATTGAATGAAAAAGCAGATAGATATGACGATATACTAGATAGACTAGACGATATGAAACTCTACAGGGCGGTGCACTGCTCAAGTTCACAGTGCAAAGCTTGTTTGCTCCAGAAGCCAGTTAAAAAAGAAATAACAATGTCAGGTTGTAAATTGTTGCAAAAATAACAGAGTGCTTGCTAGAGTCAACATTTCAAAGTTTCTCGTTCTTCCTTCTCTGGATATGTGAATTTCGGCCAATCACCACCCTGTATACAGGCAGAGAGTGCGGTCTCTGGCGGAAATCAATCGCCACCACGTGGCTGATGGCTTAAACATATTTCACATTGATGGGAAAAGGTCATTGGCAACACTACTGAAAGTTTAATCAAAGTAATTATAGCCTGAATGATAAAATATTTACCAACTTTTAGGGTGCAGCTTCAGCATTGTCGTTCTCAGTGCATTCAGGCTATCCATAAACCATTTCCAGAAGTTGCTGTAAACGATTGGACCAATGGGGTTCGAGAATGTGTTCGCTCACGCTCTCGCTTCGACCGATTTTTGCGAGATTGCGAACACATTTTTTCATTTTGTGGTATATTTATAATAAAATAAAAAAGCAATATGCTAACCATACAACGTAGGTGGTAGGTCCAGCAACTCTTGTCCTTGCAACACGTCCGATGCCATCATCCTTAAAGAAGATAGCCATAGTCCCAGGATGAAAGTATCGCAATTATCCCACCGATTCAAGTCACGTTACATTTAGCAGAAAAAGCTCAGTTGATAAAATGCCTGTGGCAACAATTAGGCAAGTGTTAAAAAGGAAGCGAGAAGCGAGGGGAAAAAAAAGCGACAGACAGAAGCGAGCTAACGTAACCCGCTCGGATTGGTAGAGAAAGTGAATTTGCGGGTGCTGAAAAGTGATTGGAGTCTCTTTTCCGCGGACGGGCTTGAGGGTTTTAATTGCCATTTTTCCAAGTCAATGGAGAGGATTTAGGCAAGTTGTGTGACAAGCGAGGCAAGCGCTGATGGGCAGTGAGGGGAATTGTGCGGCCATTTGCACTCTCCTAATGGCGCTGGCGAGCATCTACTGGTTCAACTTAACCGCCCAGTGCCGAGTGGAGTAGCTCAGTTGGAACACCGCTTATTTGTCCTCCCTGACCAAGTGTATAGGCAGCTATACCACCCCACACATACCCAAATGAGCCAGGAGGTTTCGGAGGAAATGAAAAGCGCGGTGTATCATGCTATGCGATCAGTACTTACTCGATCATTTATTGGATTTCATTATGCTTCCTTGGAGGGAAAAGTGTCGATTACCGATAGACCTGCAGTATCGATCTTGTGGCCTAGGGTTCCTTTGGGAGGGCGTTTCCCCCACCTCGCAAGATGCGAACTTATGGACAATGAAGCAGGGGATGGGAGAAGCAATAGGGGGCTATTAGCCATCGGACCTGGAAAACTACCTATTTTAGAGTTTATCACATGGAGAGGTTTCATAATGATTCACACTTAGGATGAGAGTACTCGTAGGCACATTTTATGTTGATATGCAGCAGACTTGTTACTCAGAAAATGGGCTCGAAGTAAATGTCCTATATGTAGGACAGTTGTTAGTCATTATGCAAGTTCTATATTAATATTTTTAAAATTAGCACAAAATCAGGCTTCGTTAATTTAAAATGCAAGAAGAGTATTGCTATAACATTTATTTTAAACTGCGATATAGCAGACAGTAGCTGAGGCTGCATCCGCGATATAGGAGATGGCATGATGTACAATGTGATTAATTCTAATTAGTTGAGTAACGAAGCTGCGGAGACCAAAGTGACACCTCTACATAAAGTGATCCTATGTTCCCGATGCTAGAAGTTTGAATCATTAGGAAACACCGCGGATACCATATACGCGTAGAATGTATAGCCCGTTCGAGCCCATAAGACAGCGCTGATCCACCGCCTTATCTTAATCCTACTGTCAACCCAAACGCGATAATTTAGGGCACTAAGACTCTCGTGAAGGCGCAAAGTTGTCATGTCATTCATACGATAATATTCCGAGGTATACCATGTGTTAAATGCACAACATGAAAACTCCAATGTCATATCGCCCAAAGTTATCGTGTTTGGGTTGGTGTATGGCGTGGGATTAAGTTATAAGGCGGTATTATGAGTTAGAACGGGCTATATCGTCCTATTTGTAAGACGAACTAAAACGTCTCTTCTAAGAAGGTAGGAGGAATGCCCTGTACAGTAAACGTCGAGCTGCCACTCCTATACAGTATTGAAGGTATTACCGCTTTACACTGTAAGATAAGCCTGGGAAAACTAAATCTGCTACCTCTTTTTTATACCAATAAGAGTGAATTGAGGCTTATCCAAGCAACCATATACGTTATCTGTAATGGCTTTTAAAATAAAGACGAACCAGCTTTCCCAATGTGGAGGTGGTTTAGCCACCGGTACCACCTAATCGTGGCTCGACTGTTGATTGGATATAAGGTTTGCCCCCGAAGCATCACGTGCTTTTAGACTTGGAATTGGAAGGATTATCCCTATAGGTGTCGAGCATATGATTTATGCGGGCCCGACTGAGAGTGACGTGATTGATAGAGCTAGCACTTGGAGCAAATAATCTGACTACTAGTTTTCAATATCTAATTACATTTCTGTGAAACACTCGCTGAAATGAAGGCATGCACCTCTTCCGGTCAAGGTGGGGACTTGTCACTCGATAGCACGCAAGGAGAAACGTCTTGGGCAGAGTCGAATTCTCGGCCATTAAGTCTGAGTTATGCTGCATTGTTGTATATTTTTTTATGTTTAAAAACTGTGCATATCTGTGTGCTAAGTCCTTCGAAGCAGCAAGTGCAGGGGGCATGACCGGTTTTCCATTTCGGCGTTAAAATCAGCCAGCGTCACATCTTGAGGGACATTCGCCTTAATTATAACGAGCCAGAACATCACAGCATGGAGGTTATAAAATAATAATTTGAGCAAAAAAATATATATATATCGTGGCGTTAGATGGATCCCAGGTGCAACTGGGGAATGTATTCATTCCTTGATTAGCTGGAGCGGCCCCTGTGCAGGGACCAGTCTTTGATGTTTCCCAGCCCCCAAACCCCGCTCGCGTTTATTTAGCATCGGAAGCTCTATTTTCTTGCTGGCGGCAATTTGATGGAGTGTCACACGGCGGCCTCCCCTTGCAAATGCCTCATTAGAACAGGGACGGTCATCATGCGCTACATGCGCGCCAACAAGTTTCAGGCGAACTCATGTGTGCGTGTGTGTATGTTTGGGACACACCAAACCATCACTTTGACGGATTCATCTCTGCGGCATGGTCATTACGAAAACGGCTTTTGCCTCCCCTGGAGATGTGATGTGTACGGCGTAGTTGCTATTCGATGTGAGCGACATGTCGATAGATGGTTGAAAAAATTGGAGGGACCATACAAAGTGGTCAGTTTGAGTATTCGATACGGTTGTAATTTTGCGGGCGTATGTGTGATTAGCGTTGGTATTGGATGCCTTGGTTCAAAATATTTTACAGGAGCACCTATCGGCTGCTGTACCTACAAAATTCGTAAAATGCATCAACTGCCACGGACGGGTAGGTTGAAAATGTTCGACAAGCAGAATCCCAAACTGCATATCCGTATTATTTACTATTTGGAAGGGAATTATTTTGAATAATTAAATCATTAAATACACTACATACTATACTAAGGTTATATGATCCTAGTCTATTGCCAGGTGAGAGTTGCTGCGGTTGCATATAAACCCCCCAAAAATGCTTAAGTTGGCACGTGTTCGTTAGTTGTACACTCCCCATTCCAAAAATACGGTACAACTTGATTCTAAAAGGATGGAAGCAGCCTGGAAACTCCCCCGTGCTTGTCTGGTGATTGCGTTATCATGATGAGCGACGAAGCGTGTATCCTGCACACTGAGCAACCCAAGTGCCTCTCTTGTTTTGCGGTGAATTCGGCAGGCGCAAAGATTTTTTTTTCTTTATTTATTTTTTGAAGTGCGTTCCGATTCGCCAACTTGGGTTCTCCTTTGGTTGCCACACGAAGCGCGGGTCAAGGAGGAACGTTCTTAGTAACTGAAACGGAAGCAACACATTTTGATGTTGGGCTGGCAAGGTTATTGTACTGCCGTAAAATATGCAATTCTGTAAAAAAAAAAATGCGCTGAAGAAAATTTTCAAAACTCCTGGAAAAGGATAGTTTAAAGTGACTATCAGTCACTATCTGTATGATGAGGAAAGCTGAGCGTAGTTCTTACCGCAGCTGGTGTGAATAGATTCCACGCTGAGTTGGTGATAGGAGTAATTTATTAGCCACACGTCTTATCTGGTTTGGAGGTTATAGTTTACCTTTTTCTAGGATCACATTATTAAAGTGGTTTCTTGTGTTAGAACGATATGGGCTTGAGAGACATCCGGGCTTTTGTTTACGCGAGTTTGAAATATGACAATGGTGTAATTTGGATAGTTTCCACCTGCTGGTGGGTAACCTTCGCAGTGCATACGGGAAGAATAATACAATAGCTGTTCTTGTACCTGCCCCGAAATTTGCTTTACACCCGCATTCGCCACGTTCCCGCTGCAGAATCTGCAGTGTTACTGTCATTCCGTGTCGTGCTTATTTTAGCTACCTAATCAACTATGCATCTTAGCCGACAATCAATTATTAAACGGCTCTAATGAAGTGGCGAAATTAATTTTTTGTCAAGCCTCGTCCGTAATTAGCCTCGCAAGAAGACGCCTGATTACGCTCCACTTACAGGCTATTGTATCCCGAGCCGGCCGACAATATAAGACAAGTTCTGATATCGAATATTCGAGTGTGACATGTCCCTAGCACTCAATAACAAACCCCGCCAGCCCCAGATTAACCGTGGTTGTTGTGTCGTATCAGCTCTCCAGTTTTTTTTTTTTACCTCCCCGTTTTCGGGCCGAACTGCCGGTGTCCTACGTCAGCTAAGATGGCTGAAGAGCGTCTTCAACAATGCCGTCTGGCGCCCTTATCTTGTTCCAGGCAACCCCCAAGAGATCGATTGACAGTCAGTCCTACCATGAAAAGAAGAACCTAGCAGCAAGGAACGTTCCTGATAAGAACTATATAAAATTTCAACCCCATCCCCCCCCTCATGTCACTCGCGCCATTTTTTTTTTGTTCCTTTCATTGTACTCGCGTCTCTTCTCTATGAATGTCTGGGTAGTGTTTGGGCCCACGGAAGCGTGGGTTTATAGTCGGAGAGAGCTGTATTTAGAATCAGAATACCGAGCGGATGTAGGAACAGGCATGGATAATTCAGTGGCTCACTTTTTGGACCTGCAGGTTTTGAGGGGTACCAAAGATGGCGTCGCTAAACATGTGACCGCGTGGGTGAATTGGCTGCTGATTTCAAAGGGCGATGTTTTAAAAATCAATTCATATGAAGATGCATTTTTGGCAGGGTTGAGGGTTTGTTTCGGCTTCTTTCCCCGTTGAATGGGAGTAAAATTAGCTGGGGACTAAAAATAAAGCCACAACCTGGCTTCGTAATCGGTTACGGAGTTGGCACCCGGTTGAGGCCGAGAGCCGTTGGGTACACTTGTAAACTTTCTTCTCGATTCATTCTGCCGGCCCATTGAGTACTGTTTGGTTCCCAGGTTTGTGGTGCTCCACGAGGAAAACAACAAAAAGTGGGTGGGTGGGGAGCGTGGATCAGTTGTTGACTAGACGTGAGATGGACCAGCAATGTTTCGCTTTTTGGAGTAAAGTGGTCAACAGTGATATGTACTGTTGGGCTGTATTGATTCATGTTGGTAACAAGCACGGATGTGGAATTGCATGAAACAATAATGTGTCTAAAAATAATGGTGTTGCAGAGGTCAAATGTACCTAAAGAGGCTGCGGACCATGCACGGATGCGTGACTGTAACGCGTACGGTAGTTATTTTGCAATGTAGATATCATTAACTATTCATATTGATTCTAGGTCAGTATATGTTGGGACAGGTCCAGATTGCACTACATTTACACAGATGCCCAGAGTATTCAAAAATATTTATTTAATAGTTAAACCCTATAATTAGCAATATTGGCTGAACTGGATATTTTCTTTGGTACGACCATTGAATTAAAACCAGCTCTGTTTATGACACCGATGAACACCATAAGGTCAGCAAGTGTGTCAGGTCCGGATGACAGTTTTATAGCTAATGGTACTACTCCGGGAGTAACTTCTCTGACCATTTAGAGCGATTTTCATACTTTGGGCTATACGCTCATAAAGCGTGACAGAGCTCGGTTATAAAACTTGAGCACTTAATTTTCCTAATTGTCTCAACTTTCCCCAAGTTGCCTTCCGGATATTTAGCATGTAGGCTGAAGAGAGAGAGAGAGAAGAAGAAGAAGAAAATCACAATCTGCAAGGAGAAATTATGAGCCTTTGCCTAGCTCTTGCAAGCATCGGGTCTGATTACTATGAAACCTATTTTACTGCACTATTAGCAAATCCCTCTTCGGACTTGATTGCACTTGTTTGGGACTCCTTGTTTAGTACCACTGGGTAACGAGGTATAAGGGGTGAAATTTTATTGGGAAGTGTCAGGAAGAGAAAGAAGCGTATACCAGTATAGTCGACCATTCCCAGCCAGTAGCAAGCCTTCACATTTTTTTTTTATTACGATACATATCTGGATAAGTGCCGCATATCGCCACCTTTACGCCGGCTCTTCGCGGTCCTTGGAACGAGCTTTTCGGACTGCTCACCTTTATAGCTGGACTATATACTTTCTAAGCCATTTTGTTCGGGTTTAGTCACACAAAAGTTTGTGGGGAGGCCTGCTCTTTTAATTAGTCGTTGGAATGAAGGATGCTCCAGATTCAACAATGGTCTATGCCTGGGGACCCCCCTCCTATATTTCTCCCACTAAAAAAAAAAGTTTGAAGAACAGGCATTCTGTACCTTTTTGAACTCCGCGTATCGAGGATGACAAACCAAAAATGCTCTTTTCGAGCAGTTGGACGTTGGCTAATTCGGAGTGAAATGAACTGCTCTCTGAAGTTACACAGAGTGTGTATATGCATGGGGGAGCAGTGGGGTAGAGGTGCCGTTTAAAACATTTTCCGCCGACCATTATGAGCGCCGTAATGAGTCGCAACCGCGCTTTTATTTCCACACAATTTTGGAGAGGCCGATTGGAGCACTTTGGAGGCAAGTGTATGACCCTCGGTGACCCAGTAGGTCGTGCACACAGACATGGAAAAGAGAAAAGGGGCGTATGTGCAGGGTTGAAAATTCTGCTCATACCGATGCGATGGGGCAAAACCCATATCTATTTTTACCAACACAGCTGTTGCAAATATAGTCTTAGGGATAGGGGGAAGCAGGACTGGTATAGGGTAGGGGGAGGGGGGGTGGAAGAGAAGAAAGTAAGACGTCTTGGGGAAGATTTCCCCTGCGATTTTTCCACGAGTCTTTCCGGTCCCCGTGTCGCAAATAGCCAAAGTGAAGCTCATATAATTGGCTTGTCGTTGACGGGTCTCCTCCCCGGATTCGGTTTCGCAACTTCCATGTAGCCCTCGTGGGGTGTTCGAAATTGACTGCTTCGCTTACATCGACACGAGCCTGCCCTTGTGGGCTACAAGTCGTAAATAATGGCTATATTGCGGTACACCAAAGAAGAAGAAAAAAAAAATCGGAAGGGGAGTATGCCTGGTTGCATCGGGCAGGATAAATCTGACAGGGTGTAGGTCTCATCCGGTATGACAGTCAGGTACGTAGATGGCACATCTGCGATGTTCAACATTCTGACTCTCAAACGAGGCGGAGTGGCGACGACAAAAAAATACGGATGACATTGGTAGGTGAATACTTGTATTTTTTTAAAGGCAGGGGTTGGTGTTGACACTGGCACACCAGCTGGTCCATAACATGCGAATTATGCCGTGACCCAGGGACTTGGCCAAAGATGCTCCTTTTCGCGGCTTACAAACGAACACATTTTGAGAGCATATACAGTGAGCGGCTAACCCGCTTTTGGTGCTGTGGTTGGCTGGAATAAAATCATGTTGAGCTGTGGGTGTGTGTGGCAAAAGGGGTTCCATGCTCACAAAGGTTTTTTTTTTTTTTTCGCCATGCCAGAGAGGCATTTTATTTCCATTTCGCTGAAAACAATATGTTTACTCAATTTTTCACGCTTAGACGTGGATAGGTTTAGCGAGTAAACTTGCTTGTAACCATGAGTTATTCAGATGATTAGCACCGCAAAAACAAGGTCGGCCCTCAAAAGTTGAGCTCTCAATTTTCCCAGGTAATGCTAAAATTTGTATGCATGCCAATCCAGTAGTCCCAGCTTGAATTTGGGATACATGTATATTTTAATTCAAATGGTAATGAGATTTCCTGTCCCCCTTGTGTTGGTGCGGAATGAGAGTGGAGATTAAACTGGCGAATCAAGACATCGGCTAGCTGTGCCGGAATAATAGACTAGGACTCTTGGGTGTGACGCTTTGGGGATGTGCCAACTCAGGAAATATTGGATATTGTGGACTAGCTTGAGATGACCAGTCTTATCGGTGTCCGTGGGAAGTCGTTACTAACGGCGGATGACCATGGGGATGGTCCCCTGCATTTACAACCGGACTCCACCCCCGAAGCGCCATAATTGAGCCAGAAAAGGTTGACGGAGACACATGCTGGTCCGACCGTATCCAGTACTGAGTGCGGCTCATCTAAATGGATCTTCATGTCGGATCTAAATGGAATAACTTGCGGAAATTACTCTCATTTCAAGGGAGCACAGATGGACTTGGTTGGGGAGGGCATGATGGCTGGGGATGGGGTATCATCAGGGTGATCATTGCAGGACTGATGTGTTATATGTGCACTTTTGTTGTGGAGCTGAAAAGGGTGACGAAACCGACAGACGGCAGTAGTTTATGCGACTGATGCGATTGGATAATGAATTATTGGGTATTCCGGCAGTTGAGTGTGTGCCTCATCCTTTCCTGTCCGATTATACTGTGTAGTCCATGATAAACTCCTCATGCAGTGTGACACGGTCATTTTAAATCGGCAGTTAAATCCAAATGTCGATTTTGCCAGGGTGCATTTGTATTTACATTTATCTAGATGAGTGTGTAATTAAATGTAAATCATTGGCACAGTTTTGGAAAGGCCTATATTAGATTCGTCATTATTAAGTTCAGTTTGCGACCTGCGCAGTATAACCCCTCAACCACGACGTCGTTACGGTAATCATAACGTTATTTTCCATATCTAGGAGTCAGTCGTCAAGAGAGTTTTCAAACGGGAAAAAAGTGAAGAAAATGAAATGAAAATATAGGACCATTAAAATGACTCAACGGTAACTTTGTGTGTTTGTTCTAATATCAGGTTAATCTACATTGTAATTCCAGATAACTCCCCAACATGTAGTAAGTTGGGGTCATTTTTAGTCCTTAATTAAATCCAATTGTCGCTTTTGCAATGATTGGATTCGTAATTATATTAAACTAGATAGGAGTTTAATTCATGTAAATTTAACTCAATAGTCCGGATTTGTCACTGAATATTCATCATTAAAGGTACCTGCCTCGAAGTAATAGTGAACCATAGAGCACAAAAAACTAATAATTATAGGAAAAAATAATATGCAAGAAAGAGATATCGATGACCCATTTTAAAGTGATTTTTTACTTATAAAATATTTTCAATGTGTTCATTAATGTTTGTACATGGGATATCCGATGCTCCCAGTCTGTGCTAATTTGTATTTTAGTCGAAATAGGCTGAAGCGGATCCAAGGTATGCGAAATGTTGAAATTCGCAAGGAAGTCTGTTGGCTATGACAGAAATTCAAAATTACACAAGGTTAAATAGTGTTAGGTACTTAACAACACCTGATTCTATCTAAAACTCTTATAAATTGGACTTGTTTTTACTGCTGGGTGAGATATGAGTTCTTTCTGGGCCAAACAGTCCGAGTCCTTCGGTTACAGCTGACAGCCCAGGGTAAACTTGAAGGTCATTCCCACTGAGTTATTGCATCCTTCCGTTCATGCTTAATCCCAGTTCAGATTCTGTACCACTAAAAACACCCACATTGTGTCAACCACACTAGGTCATCGCCACCGGTCAATAGATACCCCAACGAAGAATGCATTGTTCAGGTCCGGGTGTAGCCTTGCGATACAACCTTAGAAGTGCCTTGACGGCAAACAAGCTCGAACCCCCAAAAAAATCCGTTTGTTGCTCAACAGAGTTTCAAAGAGAAACCTCATGGAAAGTGTTAGCGACCAGTTGATAGTCTTCATAAAACGTTAACTGCCACCGTATCCCACCCAGGTTGATTTTTTTTTTACTTGAACAGGAGAGAACTTACTTTTTTTTCGCCATGACAGTTAAAAGGAACAGTTGGAACGGAACTTACCATTCCTGTTAGTAAAAACAGAAATACATAGAAAATAAAAAGGGCGGACCCCTCCAGTTCTTTCCATGTCCTCCCCCTAGAAGTAATCAGGAAACTCGAGTAAGGAAATGATGGTCTTGGCCGTAAAAGCGCGCCCATCTCTACCACTATTACTGTCGCCTGTATTTCATCCTTAGTGCAAGAGGGGGGGATGAAACGAAAAAAAAAGTAAGGAAGATTTCCTCTTTCTACCCTCCCAAAAAATTATTTCCTCCCCAAGTCCTCATGCTAGATGAAACAGGAACGACAAGATTAAAATTCACTTAATGCTGGATAGCATGAAACACTAGCTGGTTTAATTGTTAAATTTTAAAAAAAAGCATAAATAGATTCACAACATTTCATAGAACCCGAGGGAACCATCTTGCTTTCATGCAGCCGCTTTCATGCATGTTTCTTCCAGCTTTTTTCTTATGCCTCTAATGGCCGCAGATGCTCAACTAGCTTTTGTAACGCGTTTTTTTTTCGTTCTCTAAATATTTTTTAACGAGCTGGCTGAAAATAATCGAGTAGAGTCAGCTGCTACCCGGCCCTAGGCTCTATTAAATCAGGGATGCAAATACTGGGAGGTGGAATTAGAAATAAAGGCAATAGAATTCCCCGCTCTGGCAAGTAAATGAAGGGCAGCTGAATAATAAAGACAAAAAAAAATAATGAGAGTAATGAGCAGAAGTTGGCGACTACTAATCATGGCTGGAATTAGTCTTTGTGTTGCATGCAACATTCTTATTGTTTTTACATGCTGATTAACTTGTTTTTCCCACCGTGGTCACTTTGTGTGTTTTGGACATTAATGATGTCGTACTGGTGGCGCTACGATTCGCTCTTCTGCCGCCACCAGCACTATATGTTCTGGTAAATGTCCGCTTATAAATTCCTATGGATTCATTATGACAAGGACAAATGCTGAGTGCAAAAGGGTCAATCCCAACACATGCTTCCATGGTAATTTATAGCCCCATTTTGACCATGGTATTTCTTTGTTCCACAGGCTCCTCCTGAACTTCCCCCGGCAACAGCCCAGGGTATAATGTAAGTACACCCCCATTTTTATATACTATATATAAAAAAGTCAGCCAAAATGCAAAACTAGTAAAAAAAATTCGCGTTACTTGGTCTTGCACTGTCGCTGACCTGACACGGAGACATAGGTGTGGTAAGCTTTCTCAACCTGAAGGTAATAGGGTCACGGGAGAGTTGTTAGGCTCTTGAGTGCACCCCCTCCCAATGCCGCCATCACTTCTTTGCTTTTTCGTCACGGAGGAGCCCCGGAAAACCCGGGGGCGCCAATAAAAGTGTAATGTTCTTCATACTGAGCACCTTAGTGCATCGGTAGGGTCGGGGTGGTGGTAAAGGGTATAGGAGAGGGGGAGGGAAGTTCGAAGAGCACTTGCCTGTTTACCGAAAATGCAATTTGGTGTTTCGAAGGATTTAGTTGGCTTTGAAAGGGCGATCGAAAAGCACTCGCTGGGATGTTTTTGCAAAGTTGTGCGAAGAGCGGAGGAGGTGGGGGGAAACAATTTAAAGGTGGTTGGGACCCCTGAAGAAGGCAAGTTCTCGATACTGGGGGTACCTTCATCGAAGCCGTCATAAATCCTAGCCAAGGCCAAAGTTTGGCCCCCAAATGTTGGGTCGAAATTTTGTTTCCATGATGTTGGAGGATAGTTTAAATCTCAAGAGTGGTGGTCGTTGTGTCAGCAGACGACTTCTCCGTGGAGGCCCCCCGAGAGATCTTGGTAATTAATCGGCTATTCAGACATACCGTGCCATACTCCGCCTTGCATTCATGCATGAAACGATAACTCTATACAATTTTGGACACATTCATTCTGCCTGACCCCCAATATGACATTCATGGAGTGTAAATAATAAAAAAATGTGTAATGCAAAAATTGTGGGCATATCTGGATGCGTGCCCTAATTTATAATTAATGATATGTGGGAGGAAACTCTTGCCTGATTTTTCTGCTCTGTTACTTTGGCTAATGGCGGATTCTGATTGCAATCGCTATCATACACTTCAGATTTTGAAAGTTTGCGAGTAAAAAAATATGATGATTCTAGCGACTGTATGCGATACTGAATTCCAAGTTGTTGGGGGTTTTTTTTTGGGGGGGGGGGGATGGATTAATTTGGAGCACTAGCAATTTCTCTGTTCCTGGAAAGGCTCCCGCACATTTAGTATGTCAGTCATGTGCCAACTTCAGAAGCGAGGTGGAAAAATAATAAAAAAAATCGCGGTAGCGCTTATGAAAATAAATTTCAGTGCGCAGCAGCTGCTGACACAAGCGCACAGCTAAACCGCTTTCCATGAAACATGATTAGTGCAAGATGAGGCAATAGTTACACTCAGTGCATTATGGGCGTCCGGGGTTTTCGGCCCGAAAAGCGAATTTTTTTGTAACACGTCAATATGATAAATCATTCGAATTTGAACGAGCGCGCAATATTTACTGCCGAATGAAGCCGACTTTTTGTCTTCACCGGCAAATGACAGACAGACTGTCGTCCCTATCTGATGTAATGGATAGTGACATGTGACAATTTTGGCATCTCTTCCGCGGCCGAACTGATTGATTAATTTCCATACGTTTCAAGTCTATATGTGGAGTGAATCAGCTTCAATGTGTACTTATGCTGTTTTTATCATTCGAAATGACATCACTATTGTTGTCGAAATACCCCAGTAATTTAATGAAACCAAATAAAAATTCAGGTCTAACCTATTTAAGTTATTTCAAACATTAAAAATTAAAAATTATATAGGCCTCATCCCATTTGAAATGATATGTTGTCATTTCCAACTTTAGAGCATTGTAGCTTGTAGGCGAAAAAATTGGTTATGTAGCCATATTGAATAATAGGACAATACGTGCCAGGAAGTGAGAGCTATTTTGCGCAATTTAGTCACAATCTGCTGCATTGTTGTTTGCGTGGTTTGGGGGTGGGGTTGGAGGTGGCATGACGTGACGACTCTAGGAAGACGTGTGCTTACCGTAGCAGACCGCCTTTCGTCACGGACACACACAGGTCTCGGGGAGGCACACAATTGGCACCTGACACAAGCATTTTTGGGTGACAATGAACCCGGTAATGTTGTCACCATGTCTGGCGAGACGCAATGTCCCTTCTCCCATGGAAAATATGGGCGTGTCGCTTATCTCGTCATTAAAATATTGTGTCTATGCACTCTCAGGTCTGAAGCCTGGTTTGGCTACTGCTAAGGAAACCGAGTCGAATTTTTTATGGAGGAGGAATGTGTCGTGTAGGAGCGTGACACTGAGAGGATAGGAGTGGAAAAGAGGAGGATAAAAAAAAGAGAAATAACTCTGTGTAGCATGATGAAATGTGGAGGTACTTAAAGTCGTGGAAAAAGGGAGCAGATTTTCAGGGAGTCGTAAAATATATAGGTTCAGCCTTCTAGGCAAATAGAAAACCTCCGAACGTTAAATGTAAACGACACTTCTGCTAGAAAATGTGCTGAAAAAAATATGGTGCGGTACACAGGGAAGATATTTCTCGGCGTTTTTTCCCGTCCTCTCATGCCTTTCAGCGATCGTTACCGAGGTATCGGCGCCGGTCTTTGATTTGTGAAGGGAATAACTCTTTTCGTTTCCCTAGTTTCCGGATTATTTGCTTGCCCCTTGGGGTTTGAAAGTCAGTAGAACAGGGATGACTTATTCGATGTCTTCCACCATGTCGCTTCTTGGAACGCACCCTGAGTTGGCTATTAGCACACAAAGAGTCACACACACACGGTTTTATTTACGTTATCCTTGCTCAAAAATAACGCCGCGACTTATTAACCAATGCTGAAAATAATACTGGGCTATTTTCAGCCCAGTCAAATTTTTTTCACCTGTTCGTCGGTAGTCAAGACGTAACCTGAAGGTACAGAACCGTTCTCCTTCTCTTGTATTACACTAAGGGCATATTCCCCAGAGGTGAAGTGATTAACTTGGGCCTGGTTTTCGCTAGGTGGTCGAAACCTGAGTCTTTTGCATTTTAAGTAAGTTATTTGTTCTTTCTTTCTCTTTGTTGGTAGTATTGCTGGGAAAATTTCAAAGACAAATTGAAAGATGAATGTTGCCTGGAGGCTGCAAAGACATACATTTTTAGGGGGCCTGAGGTGCCGAAGGTGGTTTTAAAAAGAGGCCTGGAATGAGAGAATTCATTGTTTTAGACACGTGTCTGTTAGAAAGAGCATATAGATACCATCAGGCATTTGCGCATTGTAAGGTTTGAAGCTCCGAGCTGTTAACCCTATTACTTTGTAACAACATCGGCTGACATAGTTTGCGAAAAGTGAACAGTGGCTGGGATAGGTCGCAAAAAGAGTCGCGTATATAGGCCTGCTTCAAAATCTGACGCACAGTGTGTGTATGCAACTCTGATTCTATTACAGCGAGTAACAAGCCATCGCAAAGTAGACGAGAAAGTGATTTTGATTTAAATCATGTACTGTACAGTATTCGTAGGCATATATTCGACACGTGCACATGGAGTATGCAAATGGAAATGAACAATACAAACTAAACATGAAGAATAGCGTGAACTAAAAATATATAACCTTAATTTATTTTAACTTATGTCATTATGTGAAATAATGTCATTTTAAGTTAGTACTCTGTGGGAAAATTTTCTTGTCGACGTGTAAATTTACATGAAATAGTAGAATACATGAAAAGTTGTCACTTGATAGGCTATTACTACTACTCATTACTATGTACTGCACAGTATATAAAGTAAGATATAGCATGAACTTGATCTGGCCAACTTATAGTCAGTAGTCTATATAGGCTTAGCCTACGCAAGCTCAACGATGTTGATAGAATTGCAGCTATTTCTACTGATATGAGAAGTGACAGCTTACAAAAAAAGACTCCAAGTATAGACTTCTGTATATCGATCTATTATTGTTGTTACAGCGAATATGAGTTTAGGACGTTACATAGCTTGAAGAGCTTGCTTTTGGAACTGAAGCTGCTCCACCCTGTAAATGCACTTGAAAAGGGTGGAGATTATGCACCAGGCTTTTCATAGGCTTTCCGGATTGGTGGGAAGCGATTAATTGTGTTCACTCTAAATCCTTTCTTTACCACGTGTTTAAGCTGATGCCTGCGTGAGCCCCACTACACTCCTTACCAGCATGCATGAAATCCGACCAGTAACTAGTAGATTAAAACGGATTATGGGAAGTGAATGCATGCACTGTGAAATAAGCTGGGTATGACTGCCTGCACCTATAAGACACACTCTCCTCAAACACAAGTCGCAACAATGCGGTCCTCCCCCTCTTCTCTGTTGATTTATTCATATTCAATGGCACTCTGAAATGGACTGGAAGCTAATTAGTGCAAAGGTGTTGCGTCAGGTGCATGAAATAGTCATGAATAAAACTAAGTGGGCGTAATGGGTTGCATTTGCAAGTGGACCCCAGCTCCCAGGGCCCGGCCATTAGTCAAAAGTCGCGAATGTCTTGATGGCCGTTGGCGAGTGCCGTTGGCCCGCGGGTAGATTGTGCCGTTGGCCCATTGTGCCGGAGGCTGGCCCACCCCCGCCCTCACGCGGAGAAGCGATAAAGCAATCATGGCGGTATGTAAACAGGTAGTGTCCTGTTATGTCCTGACACCTCGAGAGATATGATCTGGCGATTTAGGGTGTCGTGGGTTCCGGCCCAGCGGAGTCTGGCGGAATGTTAAAATCCCCCAACTCCGTTTTCCACGTAAACGAGTCTGCCGGGATCACGTAGGAAATGGTTTTCATTTTGCGAATGAAAGGGCCTCGTGGGAAGGCAAGGGGCGTCGCAGGAGCTGCTTGCTTGCCATGATCAATTACCAGGCTCTTCTGCCCAAATTAAAGGCGAACCTACTCCGGCCTGAATATGGAAAAGGAAGGTGGCCTATAGGACCCCGTGTGTGTGTGTGCCAGCACCACTTTTTTGCAAATCTGTGCTTTGCAAAAGGAAGGCAGCTTGCTGAAATTGATGTGCCAAAAATGTGGGCCACCTGAACACTATTACACTCAAAATATTTAACATACATTTAACATACATACATATTAAATGATGTGTCATTCAGCCAAAAGGTTAATTCCATCAACCATTTCTGTTTTACCAGTATATGCATCAAACTGAAATATTAATGTTATTTTGTTTACATCTCCGCAAATGTATCCTACTGATGGTGGTGGCCTAGATTGTATACTGCGCACCATGTACACAGTAACTGTAAGTGACACATTATTTATTGGTAGTGAATGGAAACTGACGCTAATACAAGATCAGGGTGTTTTTGGAAATGCATTGCCTGAGTGTGGCATCAGGACGTAATTATTGCACTGATGTGGGTCGAAAATTTCTCTAGAGATTTTCTGGGAAACCGCGCTCAGCAAGGACGGTCCCAGTTTGAGCTCATTTGGCAATTATTGGCTCTAAATGGGGCTCCAGATATGACGTTTTTTTCTACTAAATTGTTGTGGACCTTTAGGTTATTATTTTAGGATATTCAACTACATTGGACATTTTTCCGGTTTTTATTCAATACCACTTTCGAAAGGCGCTAGTCACATTTATATTCAAATTTCCAGATTGGATCCCAATAAGTGCTGCACTTCATCCCGGACATTTCAACTGTCGACATTCATTAGTGACATTGGCGGCATGGTCCCCTTTTCCATCAAAAACACCTATATTGTCGTGTTTATTACAAGGTCGTTTTCACACACATTCATGTCAACACCAGTTCACGTTTCACCTTTTGGATTTTGATATTTTTGTCAACCCCCATTATGTAGCCTCAGCGACTTGTGAAGATTGATCTCAGGCATGAAAAATAGTGCAAAATGGTGGAATAGCTCCTTTACACATGGCTTACTCGCGACATCTGCCTCTGATCGATTCCAATGAGGAAAAGCACAGGGATGCAACTTCGGTTCTCCCTATATTTTTGGTCCAACAAGAAATGAAAGAAGTTTCTCTTCTTGAAGTTGGTGGCAAGCTCCAGAATGGAAGAAGTGGCAAAATGAGAGCGGGAATTGCAGTCAGGTCTTCTTCAGAGTCACCGCCACGTTTTATGGTCCTGGCTGCCAGGATTAGGATAGAACAAATGGGTAACATTACTCACCCATTTCTACCCCCGCTCTCGTTGAGAATGGGCCTATCACTAGTGAAATTATAGCAGAATGAATCTTGAGATGGGAGTCAAGTTGGGCTAACCTCTCAACTTCAGGTTAGGGCCCCATGTCCTTTTCATGTGGAAAGCTCCACACTGATTGAAACGCAGGGTTCACCTGCACGTGAAACACAATTGCACAAGAAGCATGGGGGAAGCGGGCCCTGCGTGTACCTGCTCACTGGGCTTTGCAAAATGGGGGACTGCCTAATGGGAGCTTGTCTTTGGAACCTGGTCTCGCAAAGTACTCGTTACGGTGCTAATGATCGGCATTTTTTTTAAAGGGGGAGATGGGGAAGGCTGGGGGGCAAATAAAACGGCGTTTTGGAACAGGAGGAATGTGGAGGAAAAGAGCGGTCATACTGCCTCATCCTGGAATTTATTGCGTGTAATTTGGGCTGGAGTTTATAGGACGCGGACTAATAAGTACATTGTTTGGGGGGTGTTGGAGAGACGGGTTTTATGGGACACCCTGTAGGTTAGCAATGCACATGGCTCCTGTAACTTGTTTGATGCGTCGTATCAAATTTAATTAAATATTTTGATGGCCTGATTGGCCAGATGGATTTTTGGAAAAATAAGGGGTCGAATTTTCGTTCCACTGCTATAGGAACGAAAATTTGACCCCCTTTTTTCCAAATTCAGAAATGTTTTCACCATAATTTCAGAGGCCCTTTTTAGTCCTTGTGGATGTTCTAATTTGGGGTTAACCCTGGAACCGTGACGTGGGGTCTTTTAGGACCCCAAAGGAATTAAAATGCATTAAAATTACAATTACAATTAACTGTTTGCCATTTTAAAAAGTATATAACAGGAAGTGCATGTTTATTTTGAATTAGCGATCATTTTAGGCATTGTTCAAAGAATTAATGCCTATAGTCAATACATTGAAAAGTATTACACATAAAAATTAAAATATGGCATGGGGTCCTAAAAGACCGCGTCACTGTTAACGTAACTTTCAGGAACGTCATGGTTCCAGGGTTAATGACTGCCAACACTTAACCGCATAGTCAGTTGACCTTTTCTCCGTCAGCTGCCAGCTATGATTTTGTGGTCATCGCACACGTTATGACTCAACGAATAGGATCGATTTCAATTTGCGAGCGCATCACCTAGAGCCCTTATTTTATTCGCTCCTTGTCCGCCGGCGAGATGAGTGGATGATCTGCAAAAGCAACAGTGTGCAGGGGTAGTGCGTGCCATCATTGTCCAGGATTGATTTCCCATCAGAAGATGACACCTCCAACACGGTTTGACTAATAACAGATCTGGGGAAATGCCTTACAAGCACGCAAACCGGTTGCCATTTGACAAACCATAGTCACGAGCAACCGTGGGCAGATTTGGGCAAGTTAGAGCAAGTTAGAGCAAGTTCGGGCAGGTTCGAGCAGGTTTGTGCCATCCCCGCCATTGGCTGGATACCATTCAAGGCCAGCTTTAAGCCAATAAGCGCGGACTATGTGAGTGACTGAATAGCGTTTGTTTGCTGTTGGTAGGAGCGCAACTCGGGTCCTGCAAGAGGGCTTGAAACACAATGATAATGAGGTGAACATGGCGGCTGGATGGGACAAATGGGTTTATCCAAGCGTCAGGAACTTTCAACTTGAAGGCATGGCGGTGACGGGTCTGAACTAGTCGCCCAGCCGACATGAGTGATATTCTTCCTGAAAGAATTTTCCGGGTCGGGAAATGGGTCGTACGAGGACGGGTCGACGTGGGGGTGGAGATGCGACCGACTTTTATGAAGGTCTGGGCACAAAAGTTGGAAGCAAGTGGAAGCGAAGAATAAATTGGGCACGGGTAAGGTAGCCGAACATAAATGTTGTAGAGTCCCAGAAGTCCCTCGAGTTCCGGACAGAAAATCCGGACAGCTCTTGTTTCCGCATCAAGTGGTGGAGCCAATTGCTCCCAGCTCCCGTCGAGAGAGAAACCCAGGCCAACATCAACAAAAACAAATGACTGTCCCCGCAGTCAATGGCCAGGGGCCAAACCGCCTTTGTTTCCAACTCCTGAGAGAAGCCAAGGTATACCCTTCCAGACACTCTGACGACCATTTTTTGGCGTGACACCCGCATGATATCCCCGGTAGAGCCCTGTTGGGTACCCTGTACCTAGGGGGCGCGGGAAGAGGTTTGCGACGCGCGACGCGGTGTTGCGACGGTCGTCGCGTTGTTGCGACAGTCGGCGCGGTGCTGCGACGGTCGACGCGGTGATGCGACGGACGAATTTTAGAACGACTGAATATGAACTTGTACTAATTGGTGAACGATCCAGTATCGAGCCATGTCTTGAGCTCCGAGTCACATTTCATCGTAATTGAATTGGAAGCAGCTGAGGAATTACCGACGTCATGATTATTCCAAATGGTCCCGTGCAGCAAGGGGGAGGCAATCAGCATAATAAAAGCCGGCGAGTTTGGGAGAGAGAGAGCGGGCCTAGAACCGATCTGTAGCGCCGCTCCGGAAATTGAGTCGCGTCGACGATCTTCACCGGCCCGTTTAAATCAATAAGGAGGCCTCCGATGTGTGGCCAGGCGTAGATTCAGCTCCGAATCGGCTGGGAATTGTCCGCTGAGACTAGGCTCGAAGAGATAGATCCAGATAGAAACGTCCTAGCTCTCCGACGCCATATCGCAGATGCCTGTCACTCTTGCCGTTCCCTGCTCAAAATGAAATCCGGGAGCCCATCTCTACTGGGTTAGGAAGCGGTGTTGTGTTTCAGGTGGTGTAGATTAGTCGTTTTTAAGGGTGGTTGGCGGAAAATCAATCAGATGTGAATTTTTGTGGGGGTCTGGAATTTTGGTCAAGGCAACATGTGATATTCATTTAAAGATTGTGGGCAGGCTCATTTGTAGGGTGGTTCAAATATTATTCTTTTTTTGGGGGGGGGGACCATTAATAACGCACTTGTGAATGTGTCCTGGACACATATCCTCTCTCCAAAAAGCCCTGGCATCACCTGAAAATGGGAAATGGGAGTTTTATGATGGCGCCTTCGGAAGTTGCACAATGAGCGGCCAGGAATTCTTTATGACGGGTTTCAAAATCGTGTCCAGTATGCGGTTGGCCGGGTACAAATAAGGGCTACTATAAATATCATCCCTGGGCTCTAGACAGGTCGTAACTCGTGGGACACCAATGCACATGTATGCCCCCTCGAGCCATAATTCGAGAGGGTGCATACCAGTACCTTTTTGATATGGTAACATGTAAGTGATGCCCTGTACTAGTCAACCTGAATATAGAATAGAAAGTGGCTTGATTTTTGCGGGGAAAAAAATTATGAGAAAACCCCAGGCAGGTCGGCCATGAAGGAAGCAATAAAAGGCTGAAAGCTCTATCGGTCACATCTCCTTGTGCTGCTTCCTTTTAACCGTTACTAGCGAATGCGTGAGGAGGACAGCGAACCGAACGTGACGAATCAGATCGTCAGACCGATTAGTGTCTAACGGAGAACTGAACAGTGTATTGTCGTGTGTGACAGATTCGGGACCCTTCTCCCATCACAAGACGGTCACTGGTGCCATCCTACTTTTCACCGTTTTTATGCAAAGGCATGGATGAAAATATGAATCTGACAAAAATTTCGGACGAAACAATCTCTGGCGGAATTGATTTTCTTTTGGGTAATTTATAGTGGAACTTGTACCTAATTATAGTTGATGGAAGAGTGAAACTTTTTCAATATCTGTTCCCTGATTTGTGGAAATATGATGCATGAACCTCATCAATTTTGCAGTTTTGTGCTTGAACTGAGAACAGTGATAGGAACCGTTCTAGAATGATTAGTTTAATAATGATGGAAATTATGTCCTATTTTTCAGTCGACTAGAGGTCAATAGTTATAAAAATTTCTTCATACCTAAGGTTGAAACTATTACTCCAAATGTATTTGGTGAAATTATTTCTCAATTGGTGAAACTATTACTCAGAATGTCTTTTGTTGAATCTAAGTTGTTTGGAACGATGTGTTACGTCATCCAGAGTCCGGCCAATGTTGAAGGGTCGGATCACGTGATCCGCTGAGCCAATAGCGAGGCCGATTTAGACGCGAATCTCAACACGCTTGGAATCCTCGCTCCCTGCTGACAGAACGAATGGAGTAGGACATAGCAGTGGCAAAAATGATATTTTTCGCTCCCCCTCTGTGCTCACATATTTTCCCCCGCGTGGTTTCACAACGCTGCGCCCGTTCCGCGCCATTTCCTGGATCCAGGGCCAGGTTTATGCCTGAAGGCACATTAACCGAGCCTATAGAAGCACTTGTTAGCAATGAGACTGCAGCGCAAGCACTCATTGTGCAAACACTGACAACCTTGTGATAGTTACAATACTTGATGAGTCAGTGGGTGCGACAAAGGACGAAACAAATATTTTTGCGGCTTTTACAGTCACAAGATCATTTTTAAAAATAGTGTGTATATCCTATTGATTCAGCCCATTATTTTTCCTCCCCCACCAGATCTAGCAACTAGGAAAATCGGTCGATTTGAGCCCGCTAAATCAATAGGATGGTGTAATAATAGACCTTCCGCGTGTGGTAGGAAGATGAACCTATCAGCGGCGGCCCTGTTTGTCGTCGGCATATTGAATCGGAAGAGGTCACTCTACGACATTGCACGTCAAAGGCATGCCGAACTAAATGAGTAGCCCGCATTAAATATGGGGAGCCTGTCTATGGTGTCCACCCTAGATTAATTAGGTTAAATGTATTAATTAGGGTTATTTGCCGCTTTAATTAGAGTGATGAGGGGGGCCATAACTCTGGTGGTGTTTGGCTAACTAATAAGCAACACAGTAACTAGGGAGCGAGTGCAGCTTCCTAATATGGCCTATGAGAGTCTAAAAATCGATCAGTGGGCACTAGTCAATAAGCGGTCTGAAATGAACTCGATCCGTTTGCTTATAACGATCGGTAGGGTGGGGTGTTTTCAGATGAAACCCCCCCCTTTCCCACCCTCCCATCATTACTTCATATTCTGCTCTTCTTTGATAAGAACATTTTCTTTTCTACTTTTTTTTAAAAGCTCTGACGAATGACGTCAGTTAGTTCTTCAATCAATGCCTGTTCATAAAAGGAGGCTGCAAAATGGAAGCTGGAAGAGGTCTAATCCGTGGGATTTAGCCTCCCCTGCCAGCCCTCTGTAGCATCCCCCTGTCTCATCCCAGACCCTGCCCGACTCGTAAACAATTATTCCCTAGCGTGTGTTTTGGAAGCCGGCATACACCTGGTACAGCAGTTTTGCGCTAGACTTGCTCCCACCTTCTCACATACTTGTTTCAGGTCAATTTAATTCGCGAACGCCCAGGTGCATCGTTTCGCATCAATAGTGTGAGCACATTTGTGGGCCAAAAATTTGCAAAAAAAAAAAACAAGAGGAGTGAAATCGCATCCCGCGGTTCGTCGGTTATTTAGTTATTTCAACATAATAATGAGTAACTAGTCTTTACTCATGCATTGCCAGAGCTGATTTTATATGCAATCTGGTAATAGCGTGTAGGGGAGCGGAATTTAATGGCGTACATGGTGTAACAAATTCCACCCAGTATTGACTCGAGCATTTTTTATATTTAAGTATCACCGGATTGGACACATGGAGGTTATAAATAGCATCCATATCAATGTGTGTGTATATATATAAATCGGGACGCGTACTGAATACACAAAAACTGAAATTTGAACCTAAATTTGCTAATGATCGTAAACAGATACATGCGATTGTATGATTCTTAACATTTCATGTGGGTATAGCAACCAATGGCACCCTGGATGCCTTTGTCCACCGTTGAACACGGGGTATGGTGTGCACAGGCAGCATCAGACGTGATGAAAAGCTGCACCGTACATTGGCGCTTCAATTGGCGTAATGGTAACTACTTGATGCTTGAAGCGTGCACTGATGCCATTAGACAGATTAAAACCAGCAGCTACAGAGTAGGTGTAATGAGCAAGAGATTGAATTACAATGTATTACGAATTGGAGGTTGAGCGTGCAGATTAGCGGATAATTGTGTGGTGATTTACAGGGATTAGTCCGGGTGGATTAGTGCAAAATCCAGGGGGCTCTTGGAGAACCTATTGTCTTCTCTGGCCTCAAGTGATTCATTCGGACCTGAGGGGCTACCTCAAACTCGGAGCCAAGCTTACAACGCGACTCAAGTACACACAATTTTCGGAAAAGCCTGGGACCCAGCGTCCTCTTAGGAACAGACTTGCTACTAATTTACTTGGCGACTCTAATACCGGGTTAATTTAACTGCATTGTGCGCGAGAAATTATTCCGGGGCGCGACAACTCAGGCTTCGTGTACACATTATGGGTGCGCGCGACCACTTGCTTGCCCAACGACATTTACATTACATTACAAATTGTAATTTGTCGGATGGCCTTACTCTGTTGAATTTCCAAGTCTAGATGTGATACCGAATCTAGGATGTACAGTATACGTCAAGTGCAACAGTACATACAACTAATGTAATAAGCCAAATTGTACTTAACTCAGGGATTAAGTTGCTGCTCGCATTTTCGCCGAAAGGCTACAATAACCCAGATCCGGCTAGAAAAAATCCCGGGAAATTCGCCGAAAAGCTCTAAATGAAAAATAAAAATAAAAGGTCAGTATTTTGCATGTTATTGGGCTCCCGAGATCAAGAAAGACTCTAGATTCCAAATATGTGGTCAGATGTGGCATAAAATGCACCACAAGCGTTAAATTTCAAGTTAAAGTCAATTTTATAAGACATCATCGCAAAATCCCGTATCCCTCTAACGACGAGTAGGGAAACTCGATGTAATCTCCAAAGATGGCTGCGCCTTGAGACAAAAGTGGGAGCATGAGCCAGATCATCGGGTCCATTTAGGTTTTGGCTAGAACTTTTAGGTACAAATTAGCCGAAAAACTAGAATTTTGATAGCTTAATCCCTTCTTAACTTTTATGTAAATTAATATTTTGTTTCATTGACTCTAAGAGAACCTACCTCAGCACAGCATGCGAGACTTTGTATAGATTACCTGCCTAACTGTCTAGATACGGATCTATACGTATGTCGCCTCTGCCTCGAGCTATGCAAAATTAATCATCCCAAATTCAAACCTAATTTCGTTTCTTCCCATTGTCTCGGGCAGACTTCTGGCCAGGGGGCTGACTGGGCTGTATTAGGTAATACAACCTGGATGGCTCCCAGCCTGCGAGGCTCAGACAACTATGGCCCATTTTATGCCTCAGTTGCTTTGCTACAGTATAGGTGGCGCTTAGCTAGCACTGACACTCCGCGACATCTAGGAGAGGTAAATGGCGGCGGACAAAAAGGGTTGAAGTGGCCTACTCTGAGAGAGGGCCAGTTGCGATACCCACTCAGGGTGCTGTCCGGAAACCTGACGTACCGCAGATCCTGCTTGTCATTTTCTGTGACGCAACTGCCAGCGCGCCCGGAGAGTACATTCCAGGTGCTCATTTGGTACCGTTCCCCCACGAGGATTGGGCGCTTATTAGCCAGGCAGTGATGGATGGACCATTATACCGGGCTGCTTGCCCATCAAGTATCTGTTTTGCTTTACGCCACTGAACTCCCAGTTGATGACGCACTTTTTTCCGCTTATCAGCCTCCTGGGTTTGAGGATTTGAGCAATTTGGGCCATACCACGTTTCAGTGACCAAGTAGCTATTACTATTCAACTAGTGTTCAGTGGTCATTTGTAAATTCCAGGTTTTAAAAATAATATTAAATAGCTACAAAAATACGTGTTGCTAAACGTTTTAACTAATATTATGTTTAATATTCAGGGTATTCCAAATTCGTTGGTCGTTTTTTTATAACTGATATCGCCCGATGATAGTTACTTTTGTAGCTTGTGCCCCTAACCATGTGCCCCATTACTCCCAAGGGGTCGAATATAGCAGTTTCAATATAATAGGGCACCTGGTTAGGGACACAACAATCTACAAAAAATAACTGCTATTGGGCGATATTAGTTATAAAAAACGAGTCACGAATTTGGAACGCCATGTATATTTTCATAGAATTACCCCCTGTTGTTATCTGAATTATTACGTACAATGTAAACCACAAAACATTAAAAGAGCATCACTGGTGAGTCTCTTATTGGAACATCAATTTTAATGCTCTTCTAATGCTCTTGTGATGCTCCTGTGATGCTTTTTTGTTGCTAAAAAGCATCAGAAGAGCATTAGAAGCGCATTAAAAATTGTTCCATGAGAGACGCACCAGTGATCCTCTATAATGTTTTGCGGTTTACAGTGTACCGATTCGACATGATATTATCGAACCAATTTGAAGTATCGATATTCATATATTTTGCCGTGCATTTTGTTGATGGCAGTACTGTAACCCGAGAACCCGAATAAGCATAGGAAACTGTGCAATTCGATCAGGTCATGAACTCATGCTGCCCACTGGTCTGGCACCGTACCAAGATTTACCGTGAAGCTGACCTTCGCATTATGTGACTCACCCGGTCAATCGCCACCTGATCATCCCTATGTCCGGTTTTAGCTCATGTTACGGGATACACATTTCCGGCCCCCGATTTCTGCTTATTTATGCTTTCTGTTTGTCCAGAATGCTGATGTATGATTAGCAGGCTCCCGGATTTATGGTCGTTTAGGTGAGTGAGAAATTGGCTGTCCTCTGGATAAGGGCCCGTCTAATCAGGAGTTATGGAGCGAACATATGCGTGAAAAATGAGTGCGCTATCCAGCACTGACACGGCCTCTTCGCCTCATACATTTCGCCAAAGACATCGAGGGCCTTTCCTGATGATGTATATCGCTTCCTTGAAGCCAGCTCCTTGCCATTTTGTTGACTATACATGTGTACCAACTGCCAGTTGATGAAGCTCTTTGCGCGTTCAAGCCCGGGTAATTTCTACCGCTAATGAGGAACCCCCTCCCAAGTTCGTCGATTTTGATCCAGTAATAATGGCCTAAGATCCATCCCGAAAATTTTAGGCCCTCCCACTTAATTAGCACCCACCAAGTAACCCAAACGGACAATATTTGTACCCCCCCTTCCGCATTTTCAAAATTGGCCCGCAATATTGTTTGTCCCGCAAACAAAACCTCCAGTGTTTGTCCGCTTTGCATAAAATGACGCTCCAGGCCCAATTTTCCTCTCACCAAAAACTGGGTCTGGGTCGGCCATATTTTTAAAAAGCGGGGTGGTACACATGGTCAGGGGCCGCCAGACGCCAGGGGAGAAAAAAAAAATTCCAACCGGAGACTAGAGGGCGCTGAGTCTCCCCTCGTGAATTCTCATTCCTACCCTTGGTGTTGTCCACTACGGTTGTGTGTTTGAGTACCGGTCTGATATTAGTACGTATGGAGGTGATTGCGATGCAGGAATCGCACCGGATTTGGTAAGTACTATATAGAACCGGTTATAAGGGTTGGAACTGGTCTTGAAGAGCTCCCCCTTTGTCTTCCCCCCCTGTTCCCCATCGATCTCCACCATCTTCAGGGGGACCAACATTGATCTGAGCCCGATTGTACAAAGGGCGGCCATATTATAAACGCAACAATGTACATGAGTACTGTAGACGGTACCGTCCATATGACGTTCGCGACCGTTCATTTTGCGAAAAAATGATTGAAGGTCTCTGGCGGTCTGACAGCTTTCCAAACGTAGTGACCCGAATAGAGCGGATAGAAATAGACAGCGATGAATGCTTCGAGTTCGGTTCGGAATCGTATTACCAACAGGAAAAAGATGCCGATTAGTGTGGGTGAACTGTTAACTGGAGCGCGGTAATTGCGTGTTTAAACACGCGGTGTCACGCTGGTAACGGTACCAAGCTGGGTTGGCGTCCCCTAGGGTCGCATTGAACAAAGTCCTCTCAAGACTGAAATAGACACAATGTTGCTGTGTACTGAAGTAATGAAAAAAAAATTAATCACATTTTTTTTTTGGGGGGGGGGGGTATTGTGGTCGGTGAATAGTATAAAGGCCAACTTTGTGTACCGGACAAATGAGCACATACTACGTACCCACCCGTTTCATTTGATATCGGAAAATTGCCTGGAATGTGCTCATAATGGGTGGGTTTCAAGTTACAGTATTGAACCGGACATGTTCCTTTTTCTGAACGAAATTTTTCGAAGCTGACGGTATGACACGTACCGTCCGTCGGGATCTGCCACGTCCTTGTCTGGAATTACAGGTACCCCCCCATACCCCCTGGTCGAGTTACTATTATCCTCGCCAACCTGTCCAATCTACATGATGAGAACTGTCTTTCCCACCCCCATTTTTTTGGTGGTGCATAAAATGTCGAATGGCATGAAAATGATTTTTTTTTTTGCAAAATTTTGCCGGAAACCGGAGGTTAATTTGCACCGAACATTTTTGCCATACCTGAAGGCCTTGTATTTAATCCATTTGGAAAAAAAAAAAACGTTCCATTTTTATATAGCGCATCCTACTGGTCTGGAGCAAAATCATATAAAATGGAATAATTTTTGAAGTGCTCAAAGGAATAGAAGAGTACTGCACTGCCATTTCAAATTAAAGTGTCGGTAGTGGAAAATGTCCCACGGGGTGTTTCTTGCGTCGGAAGCCTGCAGTTGACGTTGGGACACCGAGGGGCAGGACACGGGATAAAGTTGGTGGAAAATTGTCGTTTCGGTAACCCTGGTGACGTCCCCGGAAAAAAATGTCATGCCATATTCTTATGTCCGATTTTAACGTGGTACCAATGGTGGTGACAGGTTGGATGGACGCTAAACTGTATGGCGGCCAGTTTTAAATCGCAGATTAATTGCGAGCCTAATTAATGCAAAAAGGGGCCGCTTGGATTTAGCCTAAATGAAGCTAGTTGAGCGTGCGTTTTCAATGAAATATTTTTGTAATGGTGTGTGTGTGTTTTGAAATTAATTTTATGACGCTTTCATTAACGGGGCTACATGGTGTGTTGGAAATTAGTATGTGACACACTGTACAAGATGAAAAGGATTTGATTTTTTTATTATTAAGACAATAGGTTCGGTATTTCACACTATTCTATAGGTTACACTATTGGCACACTTCTCACTACGTTTGAATATAACAATTGTGCGTTTTAGAGCAGATTTGCCTCTTCTGAAGTCATCTAGCTTTTTTTTGTGATCGTTCCCATTCTGATTTTAAGGTGGAAAGAAATCCTGGAATTCTACTGAAAAAAATTCGATTTGACTACTTGAATAGCTGCACTTTCTAGGAAGTAAGGGGGGGGGGCTGAAATTTTTCTCTCAAGGTGAGACCGTTGTAATAAAAAAAGTCCCTTCTCCAGTTCTTTGACTCTTTTCCCATTTTTTTATAGCAAAGGGGAAAGGAAAATGCCTGAGTTTTGTTGTATAAAAGAATCTATTGAATTATGAAAAAAAGCGTAAAATTTTGGGTCCGGTTGAATACAGTACTTGCGCTTGTTTGTTTTCATCAGTTATTTTTATATTTTATCCACCTCTTGAAGGGTGTGTTTGCCCCCAAGCTAACTCATTTCATCTACATGATGGGCGAGATGAGACAAGTCTCCCAGCGGCAATTTTTGCAGGATTCTACAAGATTCAGGGAATGTACAACCCACCCACCCCCCCCCCC
>KZ538072.1:1112-65193 GCA_000934665.2 Catajapyx aquilonaris | reverse complement strand
GGGAGGGGAGGTGGGAGTGTTGCACGGAAGACCAAGGAAGGTTGAATTCGGAAGGAAGGGGGGGGGGGGGAGGGTTTCTTGTGTCATTATTATTTCTGACTTTACGCAAGGGCAACACCCTCGCCGAGTGTTATCCCGCGCTTCGAGAGCAGTTTTTTCCTCAGAAATTTCGGAACCGCTGGAGGCTCTTCTAAGTTGGCCAGCTTTATATGCATATGGTGAATTTTACTTCGATCTGTTCACATTTAACTGGGTGGGACAGTTGCTAATGGAGCCAAATAGGTCACTTCCTACGATTAATCTGGGTCAATTCATGGCTGGATATACGACTCAACCTATTATTAGAAGCTAATATTTTTGGGCAGCGCCTAAAAGTAGCTTCATAAATTGCCAACAGTATATTTTGGGTGTCGTGCTTTCTGCTGGCAATACGGATATTGTCACATTTGGCAGTGTGTAAGCCAATAGGATCTGATGTTAGCATGCTTTGAATAGCATTTGAGCAGGGATCAGCCATCCGGCTTGGTGGGGTCACAATGGCTGGTCAATCCTGGTCCGATGTGTTGCGACACAATTTGACCAGATCCAGTAGTCTCGGCACACATGGAAACGTAAAAACAGTACTACAGCAAGTTGCATGTGAATGTCCAGTGAATGTACAGGGGTTAGACAAAATAATAGGAACACCTGCAAAAAGCGGTTGAAACTTCGCATCTGTTTTATTCGAAAACTGGAAAGGTTAACTAAGATGACTTTTATCAGGTTTTGAAGCTCCGTTGATCTACATTTGTGGGGGTATAGATGATGCAAAAATCCAAAGAGGGGAGAGAAACAAAAGACGAACGACACCCCACCCCACACCGAATTTTTGACCAGTGTTCCAGGCTTGCCATTTGAAAACCAAAATAGTTATGGATATGAACTTCCCTGGGTTTTGAAGCTCTATCGATTTCACTTTGTGAGGTATAGAGCTGGACCAATAATTACGCGAGAAGGCGGGGAAAAAAGAAACTAAACTCCCCACCCCCGGCACTGATTTAAAGAATAGGATGATTGTACCATGTGTTGGGGAAAAATAATATTTTTTAAAGTCATCTGTATACCATAAAGTGACATAAATAGAGCTTAAAAACCCAGTGCATATCATTATTTTCTCCAACTGTTTTGGGTTTCTAATTAAATATTACTCATATTCTCGCGTGATTATTGGTCCATCTTTATATCTAACAAAGTGAAATCGATAGAGCTTCCAAACCCAGTAAAGTTCATATCCGTAACTATTTTGGTTTTCAAATGACAAGCCTGGAACACTGGTAAAAATGGGGTCTGGGGGGGGGGNGGGGGGGGTGTCGTTCGTATTTTGTTTCTCTCCCCCTCTCATGATTTTTGTGTTATCTGCATACTCCCACAAATGTACATCGATGGAACTTCATAACCTGATAAAAGACATCTTTGCAACTTTTCCAGTTTTCGAATAAAACAGCTAGACGCGAAGATAACCGCTTTTTGCAGGTGTTCGCTATTATTTCGTCTAACCCCTGTATGTGCCATTGCTCTTCGGATGTTTAGTGTATGTCACATTTTTTGACACTCGACAATTTCACTGTTAATGTCATTTGAGTTGGTAATTTTTGGAATTAAGCTGTGAGAGGGTAGGTCTGGAAAAGCTTGGGTATGTGGGTTGGTTGGGCCTTCTTCCAGGGGTTGTCTCAGGGACCCATGGACCCCATAGCACTGTACGTTGAGTGTTGTGTAAGGGTGTATGTGTGGGTGTATCTGGGTGTGCTTGTGCACTGAGTGTAATTTTAAAGTAGTTATTTAGAAACTGGTCTTATTCGTGGTGAGTCGGACAAAGGGGGTGGGCCAGTTCTAACAGGCCATACGTTTGATGCCAATTGTAACAATCTGAAATTCAATGCAATAATTCATAGCTTGGATAGATGATTCCATTCAGTGTAATATTACCAGATAATACTGTTGATAATCACTAAAACCAAAACTATTCAAACGAAAATCTGCTTAAAATAAGCATCTTAGGGCGATAGGGCCAGCTAACTGAAATGAACACCTTCTACAGGTACTCCTATAGTGTCAAATATCCTTTAAAAGGTAGCTCCCACCCATTGTCTTATCAGAATGCTACCCACAATGACCACCCCATTATGATAATTGAAGGCAATGGGTGGCTCAACAAGAGGTGTGGAGTTGACATGGACTGTGTATGATAAGATCTGAGATAGCATGTGATGTATGACTGTTATTCCTCTTATTGTGAGATGAGATGGCATTGTGTGAGAGCCACAATTTAAAGGAGACAAAGGCAATACTGAATACACCTAGTTTTTTTTGACATAATGAAAGAGCCTTTTCCCACATTCCCTTGACATGTCCAGAACTTTGGCATAGGACAAACAATCTAATGTCCAGTGCTGAGCATTCACTGACATTGGTATTGAACATTGGCATTCAGCACATTGACTTAACATTCCTTAACATTCACTGAACACGTGTTGATGGGAAGTAGGCTACCTATGCCACATCTCAAATGAGGTGGTGGTCTAATAATGTCATTTGCTGATTAACATTATTATAAAAATGGTGCCAACTAAAGCACCAAATAAGTATTGGTAAGTAGGTTGCAAAGTATTGATACTGTGATGAAGACCAATGTGAATAGTGATGCATTTGTTTTTACCTTGCTAAGATGCCACTCACGATTATTAATACCAGATTAGTACAGTAACATTTAAGTATAGACACTGCATGATCTGGTAGGTAAAGTTACCAGTTGGTATGAAGCTACTTGTACTATCATTTGACGGTAAAGACTTTGTGAGCATTGATACAAACATGTGTCTATTATTAAAACCTTACTGTAGTAGGGTTTGTTGCTTCAGACTACATGACTGGTTGACCTGTTCCCTAATCTGTGCATGTTGACCAATGTACCACATGTGCCGAACTGAGCTCACATCCGTATTGATAGAAATATCAATGATGCTCATTCCCCATTCGCTTCTCTACCTCATTTGAAAGTGTGGCAGTGAGTTGTGTACAGTTGGAAAGGCATTTAATAGGCTAATATGCGTGATTCCACATCAAACCTGAAGGTGAGTTTACAGGAATGTATGTCTACAAAATTTCCACTGATGCGGATGTGAGATCAATTAAGCAACACATGGTATATATCCACATATCTGATATGCTGACACAGTATACTGAATGTGCTGCTTCAATTTTGTACCTTTTGCATAACACAAGTTTTATCAATGAACAGTAGTTTGCACGATAGGTATACTAAGTAAGTTGTGCTAATGTTGTAGTCATGATATTCACTTTCCCTGCATATAATGTAGCAGCTAGTAGGTTGAAAGAGGGCAGCAGCCTCCCCTATTTGTGTGATGGCATGATGTGGTTTGATGTGATAGTGATTCTAAAAGGTTTTTGTTTTCTCTAGCTTGAAGATGGAAGGAAATGGAATGAATAACTCAGAGCACAACGGCGGGATAGTGAATGGGAGCCAGGCAGGATCATCTGGTCGGTCAACTCCGAATGATCCAGCCCCCAACAAACTATTTGTTGGGGGTCTCAGTTGGCAGACTTCAGCTGAAAAACTCAGGGAGTACTTCAGTCAGTTTGGGACCGTCACTGATGTCCTAGTTATGAAGGATCCTGTGACTCAGGTAGTGCACTGTTGGCCTCCGTCTCTATGTATAAAGACAGGCCATTGCGATCACTCGAGTCCCAAAAATATCATTAGCTATTTTATTGTAACATGCACCTCAGATTTTGTAGTAGGTTAGTTCTATAGAGCTAACAGTAATATTGTGTCAATTAACCAGGCTTCATTAATCTGGGTGGTGTACTTGCAACATGTTATCCTTTCTGCTTCAGTGAAACCATATTTTCTGCATTCTTCTAGCTGAACTGTAAAAGGTTTGGAGAGTTGGCCTCTTTGGCTTTCCAACTGAAAAAGTTGTCCTGTGAGGAGAATCCTGTGAATGGCTAAGATTAATCATCTCGGATGAGGCTGCACAATCAGATGCCTCGTCACCATTTCTAGCGTGCATGAAACACCAGTGCGTGAAACCTGTCAATTCACTTGTCTTTTGGTTTCGAATCACTTCTTGTTCTATTTACAGTATGTATATGGCCCACTACAATAGATTGTACACATGTTTCTGTTTACAATTTGAGGCACTGGGAGGGAAATTGCTTTCTCCAGGGTAGTATGTAGTTGGGAATGACTGTCTCTTTTTGCACTATACAGCACTGCTACACCAGTTGGTATTTTAATCTGCACACACTTAGGTGTAAGGATTGTTTTATTGAGCTTTCAATCTTGTTGTCCCAATCCTGTGTGTATTTTCTTACATGTTACTAACCATGCCCTTCACATTTTTGGGCCATCATGAGTTGCCATGGCAGAAGTGCAGCAAAACCTGCTCTCAGGGACAATGTGACATCACATGTGGAGTGAAAGGGAAGGCGTAGATTGTTTATGAACAGTTGGCATAGAGTGCCTGCCACAGTGCATGTCACACTACTCCACTTGACATTAAATGATCATGCTATATCTCCACTACTACTAAATTCACGGTGGAAGACCGGATAGGCCCTGCCCACTGAAAAATCACGTTTGGAAATACGTTCGACATTTTTGTAGTATTAGGGAAAGCTTATGGAGAAATACCATTGGAGTAGTGCTTAACCGTTTTTCCCGGCTTGGCACACTCCTGCTGAGTTGCCAAGAGTGGCAATCGCCTCAAGGGGAGGGATGGATGTGGGGAGAGGTACAATAGGGTTTATTGGGGTAGAAGAGGTAAATAAAGGAGTCCCCTGCCATAAACCATCGAACCTTCCACATTTGGCAGCAGAGCTGGCCATGACCAGTGGTAGGGGGTGGAGCCTATCCGGTCTTCCACCGTGAATTTAGTAGTACCTCAGGCCATGACAGTGGGCTTGCTTAATTTCTGCTACATTGTGTGTTTGGTCATGTCAGGGACATTGGCCTATATGTAGTGGCTCTTTCTTCTGTTATTGGAACACAAGTTATTAAGGGCAGGAGATTGGATTATGCCATTCCTGATTACACCCTCATCCAATATTCTTCACAGTGACCATTGGTGATTTGAAATAAGATTATAGCAGTATGAAATAAAAATTGACTATGGTTCCTGTGAAACAATCTTGTTTGACCTTCGGCATAAGTGAGCTATTGGAGTCACAGAAATGCTGAGTAAAAATTTTGTACAAATAATTACCATTCTCATCCACTACCAATGTTGCCTACAGATGAACTGAGACATGATGTTCCTGCAACAGTGCAAGTGTCACTACAATTCCTTGCCAGACAATTAGATGGGAATATGGTTTCTAACACGTACAATATTCCATTGTGACAGTTCACTTCTGCTCACATAGTTGTGGTACTATTCTTCTTTTACTAGGTGAAATGGTTTTTTAAAGAGTCGATGGTTGCTTGTAGTAGTTAATACAGTATGTACAGTAGTATTGTGTGGAATCTTCTGTCATGTTTAGCAAACAATCATATCTGCAATGTGTGTCTGGTTGAGTGTAGCTCATCCAGATCCAGATTTTTATCAACTATTCCAGATGCAGTAGATTAATGGAGCTGGAGAAGCAACTCTCAACCTTATAGCACATAGGAGTTAACAGCTTTTTGCTAAGCAGGGCCGAGTTGTACCCCTATTGTGTATTATTAACAGCAATTTCAACTTTACCATGTCATTTCATATAATTAATACAATTATAATAAGCAATGCATGTTTGTAATTAGTATTGAAATGGAATGAGAAGTTTAAGATCCAGTAATTGTACAATGATTTTTTGGTGAAACTGTAAGGCCTTGGCCATCTTTGTGCTTATGACAGTGCATAATTCGACCATTCACAAACATAAGGGCAAGTGTCCCTTGTGAAGGGATATTTGCTTTTTCATGACCAGAGACATACTCTGCACTTGAGATGGAGTTATACAGGATGCTTCTGAAGTGTGCTAATTCAACGTAGTCGAGATATTATTGGTTAAAAATTGCTTTTGGAACTTGGTTGGGAAATGCATCCTAAGCTTTTTTGTTAGTTCATGCTGCTGTTTTGATATCTGTAGTGCAGATCTTAATGCCCTGCTGGTCATGTGGACCCCACAACTGGCACTGGTTGTGTGTGTCACTATTAGAAGGAATTTCCTAGATAAGTTATAAGAGTTTTGATTCACACAATGGATTCATAATGGCTGGAATTCCTGAAATTTTGAAAACGACCTCAATTTGAAATGCATATTGTAGAATTTATGTGGTCTTGTGTGTAGATATGTTTGTGTTGTCGACTTTCCAAAGGTTTCATTCATCATTTGGAGTTCGTGCATGCTTGAGTCAGATTTGGATTTGCTTTTGCAGTAGTTCAAAGAACACACAGCACACAAATGTGTGTATTCAAATCATTATTAATGCTGTCACATTTGTTGCCAGTTTGAAATGCACATATATTGGATCATTACTATAGTCACAGCTTGCCCTTAACTATGCCATCTCTGTTGGGTTGCATGAGCCAGAGCAGCCCAGGATACTGAGTAACAGTATTTTTTGCTTCAACCACAAGACTTTGCTCATTTGGCTTATATGGCCAACAGATATAGTAAAATGCATGCTGTGAACTTCCTACCGAGATACATAATTATTTCATGTGTTGATGGGGAATGTATTTGCCATGGCGAAAACAGTTGTGGCTGTGTTAGGCTCCCAGCATTTCTTGTAAATATGTGACTGGCCTTTGTGATATTAAAAATAAAGTTGCCCAAGTGCAGGTTAGTTATCCAGATAAGAAATGTTAAGCATGGGAGAAGCTGGACAGTAGGCTATGTTTTATGCATGGATGCAGGCACATATGCATAAAAGCTGTTGTGTGCATATCAGTGTGTATATGCAGAGCATTAGAACAGCTAGTGCAAGTAATCCTGCATGGTTTGAATATTTTCAGTATGGTCCTGTTTGTTATCCACCATGACGGTGAGAAAAGTTGGCGCATCCAGAAGGAAGAAACCAGTTGCATCCATCAGCATGTTCTAATAAACTTAATTATGTGTTTCAGAAGCCTATGGACCACCTCTCTGGTAAATTCATGATTGGATGTGGGGGAAGTTGGCAAAGGGAATGTAACTTCCCTTCCTGGTCTTCAAGAAGGTAGACTCGACCACCAATTTTGGTGACTAGTGTGTCCTATACAGTACATACCCCCCAACCCCCTCCATTTATTGAATGGAGAAAACTGCACCTTCACCCCTTGCCCTCCATTTGTGCTGTTTTTTGGTCAGTTGACCTTGTGCACTTGTCGATAGTGATTTGCGAGTTACCCCCAACCTTTTACGCCCCTTTATACATAGTGACAGAAAGAGTAGTGAGTATGAATTTAGTGATGCCCTGAGCAGTTGGGTGCCTTCAATTTGGAGTTTAGTAGGTTGGATAAGTCACCTTATTGCATTTTTGTTATATTGGAGAAGCTTGCAGAACAGTTAATTGGAAGATCACATTTAGGAAATGTTAAATCAGATCATGAGTGAAAAAGAAGATACTGCAATACTTCATGGGGAACAAGGGTTTTGTTGATCTGTGCATTTCTTTTTGCCTCACACGTGCAGAACAAGTACAAATTCCCCAATTATTGAACCATTTTCCTGCCCATTTAATTACAGTGAAACCTGTATATACCAGAATTGAAGAATACTGAAATAGGAAAAGGAATTTTAGACGTTCACATTTACATGACTCGGAATTTGTGCCCCCCAATATGCATTTCTAATGCCAAAAATGATACCCACCACTACCTTCGCACCTGGCAGAGCTTCTGCATGCCACTCATGCCCCTATATCTTGCCCGACTCCTTATTCAGCAAATATGTTAAACAGCCTTATTACAGAGTCAATTATGACCATGTACAGGTTTTGACTTGTGGGACCTAAAAATGGTTTTTGGATTATACATATTTTAAAAATAACAGGGAAATTTTATCACATTGCCAGGGCTGCAAAAAAAATTCTGCAGTAAACAAGTTTTCACTATAGTCTGTCCATGGTCTGCTACAGGCAGGTTTCACTGTGTTAAACTCGAGTGTCATAGCATTTGTTTATAACACCCTGACTGTATACAGTTTGTTTCAGAATTTACCTCATATCCATATTAGTGAAGATCTCATCAGCACTCATTTCCATTTATGCTCTTGTCACCTCACTTGCAAGTTGAACAGTTAGTTATATGCACACTGGAAATCTCATTAAATAGCTTTCCAATGATATGTGCCAAATTTGTAGGTGAAGTGGCTGAGGGTCCACGAAATATTCACAAGTACAGATCTGAGCTAAATTCTGAAACAGACAGTATATACATTATAAATACATATATGTAAAGCAACCCCACTCCTGTAACATTGTTGATTTAAAAATGTAGCTTGAATTTCCAACATAGTTGGCATGTACAAGTTTACCTATCTACATCATTAATTCATAAATGTAGCCAAAAATAAGATAGTAGAGTAGCTCACTGCCATTTATTTGAAATGCCCTGGTAGGCTTACCATAATATAGCCTAGTGTGTTTTAAGAGGTGTAAAGTTGATGTATTATTTAGTAGAGTTGATCCAAGTAGAATATTATTGTTTAGGTGTGCTGATGAGAATTATAAGTAGGAGACACAGTTATGGTGGAGATACTGCGGGACATAAGTGTTGGGACTTGCTTTCAATCAGATGTTGCTCTAATACCCCCACCACAATTTGGTTTATTGCTTCTTGCACATGGTAACATATTTTGTAGGAATAACCACTCCTTGGTGACAAAGTGGTTGTGCAAATGTATTCAAAAGATATGTCAGAGGACCCATTGTTTTGATGTATCTGCTCCATAACTGGAAGCATTTAATTTAAGTAGGTTCCCCATTGTTCGCTCCCCATTTTGTCCCAGGTGAGGCCATAGGCTGGCACCTGCTAGCAGAATCTATGGTTACTCCCGACTTGATATTTCCATCACTGTGCTGCAATCAGTATGTGTATCTACTGTAGTATATTACAAGTGCAGTAGGACAGTCTACTCACTTTTGGATATGGGTGAGGTGTCAGTTGCATAGTGGTTGTGTACTCTTATCTGAGATTCTGTGTTCACAAGCATCACTATTTTTTGCATGTAAATGATTATATATGTGGATGCAAGTTGCAGTATGGTACTACCCAGACTTGGTTGCTGCCTGGTTTTTACATAACTCGTTACCCGGGACTTGTTCTAGTGTTGTGCTGTAGAGAAGCAATCATATATATTTTGATCTACGACTGATCTCGGGAAAGCAAGAGCTCTGTAGCGAGGTAGTGTGATACTGAGGTTAGATATGTTACCCAAAGGTGATGGTGCTTGTAGTTTAGTTTCAGTTCATGTGTGTAGATGGTTCATTCATAGATATTGCAGTCACACAGGAGCAATTGGAACAGCACTTGATATGATACACTCAATTACCATGACCAGATTATAATATGACCAGGACATTACTTTTTGTGCAAGGATGTTTCACAATGCCAAATTGATGCATGCTGTCAAAAGAAGTGAAGAGATAATATAAACTTAGTGCATGGAAGTTGTTGCAATTAACAGTGTGCATTTCGTGGTAGTCAAATTAATATGAGGATGATATATCTGCTTTAAGGTGGGTTCTCAAGCTAGCAAGAACTGGTAGTTGTGAGTGAATTTGGGTTACAAAAGAATTGATTCTTGCACCCTATCTATTTCAAACCATTTCAGCCTTGTTACTGTTTTTGTTGGGGTGCCAAGAACATATGTAGCTAGAGGTGAGGAATATATGAATATTCATCTTCTCACAACATGAATTCACTCAAGACATTGTGAGCTTTGGAACCCACCATTATAACCATGTGACGTAAAGTGGGCGTGGGACGTTTTAAAGCAACTATTCATGGAGAGTTGTAACCGCCCATCTCACATGGCCTGCTTACCTTTGCAACTTGTCTGGTATTTACATGAAAGTAGTTTGAAACAGCACCTGAAATCATCCTGACACAAAACCTGTGCTATTTTGGCCATTAACCTCCTCTCTATCCATATCTTGTACCTACCATCTCTACTTTGAAATACTTAATTTTAAAGATTGACTTGAGTAATGTTGAAGGACAACATTATACATGTATACCGTACATCTATGCATTGTTAGTTGCAAAAGTCAAATGTCTGAGTTATGATGAAATATTCTCTCTCTCTCTCTCTCTCTCTCTCTCTCTCTCCCCCTCCCCCAGTCCTTGTTTTCACAAAAAAAATCATAGTGTCTCATTGTTGCACAAAAAAGTCAATGGTTGTATTATAATGTAGTTGAAGAATAAGTGTTGCAACTATTGGAGATAGTCCTGGTCATGTTATGAGCAATGGTGACAGTACATGATGTTTGGCTACTCTAAAATATCCCACAGAAAAAAATGACATTCAATCTATCTTTTGTAGCCTACTTGAGCAAAAAGTGTGGAGTGATATAGTAGGGTGATTTGTTCAAAGCAATATTCAATGTAATTTATGTGAAGGTTTTTATTTTTCTTATGAAGAGAGGGTCTACAATTCATAATAAGCTCAGTGATTCTAAATTGTTGGAGAATGTCAGTGGCAATAATGAATAATAGAATGTTTTTAGAACACACAATTCAAGAACTGTAGGTGGAAAGAACTGTCTCACAATAATCTTTGCAGCATGAAAGCAGCAACAGAGCAAAAAGTTGACCATCCAATTTCTTTTGCAGCGAAGCCGAGGATTTGGCTTCATTACTTTTGCTGATCCAAGTTGTGTGGACAAGGTGTTGCAGGTGCCTACCCACACTCTAGATGGGAAGAAAATAGATCCCAAGCATGCTACACCAAAGAACCGCAGCAAGGCCAACAAGACCAAGAAGATATTTGTGGGTGGCGTGAGTCAAGAGACCTCTGCTGATGAAGTGAAGGCTTACTTTAATCAGTTTGGCAAAGTGGAGGAAGCAGTAATGCTGATGGACCAGCAGACAAAGCGCCACCGAGGATTTGGCTTTGTCACCTTTGAGAGTGAAGAGGTCGTTGATCGGGTTTGTGAAATCCACTTCCACACCATCAAGAACAAGAAAGTAGAATGCAAAAAGGCACAACCCAAGGAGGCAGTGCAGCCAAACCCTCTGCTAGGGAAACGTGTGGTTCTGGGTTCATTGGGTGCCACAGCAGCTGCAACCCAGCTAGCTGCTGCCCAAGCTGTACAGGTAAGGGCACTTTATATCATTATTCAAGGCTTGCAGTTTACAACAATACCTATATTGAAATTTATGGGGTGATAATTAGTAATGCCTTGAATGAGTATTTATCAATATCAGAAGGCTTGAGTTGCAAAATGGCAAAGCTAAGTAGTCAGACCTCCTCAACAGCCTGGCAACCGATGGGAGTATTGTAGTGTCCTGAAATTCACAACAACAATATTTTGTGCCTTTTAATTTAGTCAATTGATTAGTTACTTCCCATGTCAGTGAAGCCATATTATATGAAGTGAATTATTTAATAAGTCTTAGACTTGTGTGACACTACCTCATCAGGTAAGGCTGAGTCATATTGAAGCACTTGCTTCTGTAATGTGGGCATGCAGTCCAATCATCCTAAGTTGCCACTGATAAGAAAGTGGTAGACAACATGGTCACTGATATGAATGTAACCCAATTATGAAACACATGATACATTCACATTGGCAAGGAAGGAGTTGAAGGTTTAAACTAGAGTCTAACTTGGAGCCTGCAGGTGAAGGCAAAAGTGAATGAAATATGTTCAATCTCTGAAGGTAGCACCTGTAGAATGGTATCCATCTCAGGTGCACAGATTTCCATTGTTAAAAGTCTGCACATGGAGGTGTTGGAGAGTGCTGAATTGAGCAGCAACCTTTTCCACAGTTATTGTGATTCTCAAGTACACATTGTTTTACTTGTCTCCTTGGAGGATATGCTTTTTAGTACGTATAGTGAGGTCAAAAATTCTGACAGCTACTGGCAAATACCAACAAGCACTGGCTTCACTTTTTCTCTGATGCCAACCAAATTTGGTGGGCAGGTGGGTGGTGGTGGTCCATATGAAGCCTCAGAATCCTTATGATATTTCACAACCATTTCTACATGTGTTTGACTGACTGTGATTAGAATCACTGCTATTAGTGAGGGGATTAAAATCAAAAACCGACAACTCCGTCATAAACGTAACGGAAAAAAACGAGAAAAACCTACAGTTTCGCCGTATATGTCAACGTAGATACCTGAATGTAGCGGCTATTCCCATGTACATATGTAGGGTTTTTGATACCATATTCAGGTATTATGTAGTCCATGGCATGAGGAATGCATTTCCGGCGCTAACTCATTTTTTTATTTTCTGCAGCTGTCGGTTTATGATTTTAACCCCCTCAAGTATAAAGCTCTTTATCTCCATAATCTGGTACCATTTTTAAAGATGATTCAGAATGTTGATATTGAACAATCTTTTCTCAAATAAGGTAAATGACTTCTAATTTTTATGACAAAGTGATCATGGTTTGGAGTTCCATGTGTTTGTACTATCAGTCCAACAAGAATTGTCGCAGCGGCAGCGCGCACGAACTACAATCTATAAGCACCGGGACACGAGAGACTGTAGTTCGTGCGCTGCCCCTGCGACAATTCTTGTTGGACACCAGGTACCACTAGCTTTTCTTGTACTGTACATGTCCACTTTCCATTCCGGGTTTCCCAGGTTCAGGCTGCAGCTGCAGCCAACCAACTTGCAGTGGCCCAGGCCCAGACGGCTGTGGCAGGCTATGGAAAGTTCCTGAATGCTTATCCTTCTCTGGCTGGATACCGTTATACTCCTTACCCAATGCCAGGCACCGTCAACACAGCAGCCGCAGCTGCCGCTGCTGCTTCTCTGGCTCCTCCAGTGGCCCCCACCAACCCATACCAAGGATACAGCCTGACCAATGTGGACATGTCAAGCTTCCAAGGTGTTGATTGGGGCTCCATGTATGGTGTAGGGATGTATGTGTAAGGGGTAACCTGGGGTGGGGGGCAGCAGTGGGTGGAGAGTAGGTGGGCGCCAATGGAAGAGCACTTGCCCTTTTGCTCTCTGTTCAGAATCATGTGAAATGTGATTATCATGCTATACGGTCCAAGATTTTTGGGACCACAGAAGGTCCATACAACTCAACAATACGGAGTTAAGTTTTGCCCCAAGGGAAATCACCCAAATCTCTTCCACAGATGTGTGTTAGGGAAGCTGTGTATTTGGAAACGCTACATTGAGTAAGCAATAACTTGCAATAATCAGTATTAAAGAATCGTATCATCTTCCATACATGGTTCCAAAGTTTTTTGTATTTGGAAAGGGCCAGGACCAGTACAAGAACAGTCTTTGTACGGTATACAAAGTAGGGTAACAAATCATGTGATGATATTTCAAGTACCATGTTGAGTTGAGAGGGTAATTCTTTGATAATTATGTATGAGTAACTTCACAGGTGAAGCTGGTGTAAGAGGGTGGCTTGTAATTTTATTGACAGTGACTCGAGAAATAAGGAATGTGAGCCTTGGATATTCAGAAGTGACTGCACACCAAAATGTAAGATCCTAATTGTGGGTGCTGGAAAGAAGTAATTTTTTTTGTATACTGTGCTGCAAGTCTCTTGAGTCAATTGACGGTTGTGATGACTTACCATAAGGCTGCTACGTTTTCGAGTATTATTTTCTTGGATCTCAATCAGGGGACAGCCTGGTAATGTGTTCCTCATCATTTCAACTTTGTGACATGGAAAAAGAGAGGAGGAGGAGTCTTACAGACCCCGCAGTTGAACCAATTACATAACGTGTCACTTAAAGGCGTCATTTGAGAGCTGCCACTTTATTGGCAGAAGTCACATGCCATCTCCATCACACGCTTTTGGAAATCATTTTTTAAAATCTGTTTATTGTTTATTATTTGTATTATTGTACTCGTTCTATATATCATCCTGCCCATCCACTACAACCCTATCAGTCTGTTGACTGAGGCAAATAATCATCCTGGCAATCAAGTTTTGAACCATACAGGTTGTCTGTAGTTAAAGCAACCATCTAGTCAGGGTTTGTTCTCCATTTTTTCCCTTTGAGGCATTTTATGTGAATGACATGAAATGTGCAGCAGATCAAGTCTCAGTTGACATGGTGTGACACAGTCCCTTTAGTGTATCTGAAAGACATTGACACCTATGTTGTGGCTTGTAGTCTTTTGTTGCAGTTTTGAGTGGACAGTTGAGAAAAGTCGTTCCAAGAATGTAGCTTTGCAGAGAAACCAAGAGCATTGGCACGAAATAATTATTATAATAATTATTAGACAGAAAAGAGTAGGCTGTATCTGTAATGTGTAAGAAAAGGCCCCAAGTCGAGAAGCACGTGTGTGTACAGCACAACCGAAATGGATAGGCACCGTGGATGCCTTGAGCTTACTCACCTACTCAAAGCGTTAAGTGTGAATGTGCAAACGTGTTTGTCTGTAAGAATGGATGTGTGGCGGCTAGTGACTATTGACTTGCGTGCAGTATTATCAATGTGTGTTAACTGACATGTTTCACCCATCTTTGCTCTCGTGTAATTAGAAAGAGCTCTCTAGCATTTAGCAATGGTAACAGTATTGCATCATTTCTTCGTGTGTTCGGCTTCCATCGGCGACATGCTCTTGGCTTCATCTGCTCCTGTACAGTGAGTTACTCCAATAGTTCAAGGAGTGGTTTGGTTTCTGTGTTAACTGGTAGTGATGTCGCAACAAGGGTATTAGTTTTTAAGTCTTCAATCAATCATCGTTGATTTGCTCCTTTTCTGACATGTTTGCCATTGAGAATGTGGAAGAGTGCATAGGTTAGTGTGTTTTTAAATTGTCAAGTGTTTTGTTTATCTCTTGCTTTTTGTTTAAAAATTTCCAGCATATAAGCTCTAGGTTTGGTCTGAAAAATTGGTTTTTCAGAAATGTGGACTGTTTGCTTGAATTTTGTTTGGAAAACAACAGTAATGATATCATTAATTTGAACCTAAGGTGAATATGAAAATCTCAAGCTGAAAGCAAAGGGAAAAAAAAGTGTGCTGGTGTAGCAGGCTGCAATAATGAGTTGATGGGAACAGTTGGCCAATTCAGACAATAAGCTTGAACCTCTGCTGTGTCAGAGCATTAATTAATTAACCAATCTCTTCAGGGTAACCCTTGGGCCAAAATGATCGGTCTGAGGCAAGCAGCACTACACTAGAGAAAGAGTACTTACCACGAAGCTACATGAAAGCAAGCAGCTTATTTGGCAGAGTGAAGGCAGAGATGAGACAGACAGATGAGATCAAGGTGTTACCAAGTGAGCAAGCAAGCAAGAGAGATAGGGCTCAAGTCATTTTGTGACTGAGTAACCGTTTGCACTGCTAGCCTGCCTGCCCCTTCTGGGACAGTTGTCACTGATTCCATCCCAGTGCAGTATACATATGTCGTCCCTGTCAATGTGCCAAATTCGTCACCCAATGGCGGCAGACATGGTTTGTGCAAGCAACCTTCTCTTCTTGGTTGCATCTTGACCCCACCTGCTCTGGCTTGTCTTTTCCTCCTCCGAATGTTCCCCCTTTCATATTTATAAAAGAGAGCAATAACTATCGAAGAAGACTCTATTTTTGTAACCAATTCTAACTGAATCACAGAGCAAATAAAAAATGTATTTTTCTCTGCAAGAGTTCACAGGTGGTGTAGGTTCTCTCACCAGAACCAGCTTGTGTGACTGAATGGTTTGTACTCCCGAAACTAGCTTTTACACTATACTCATTAGCCCGACTGACTTCTCATTGCGTCTTCTCGTTTCACTGGGTTGTCACACATGTAAGGTAGCGTTTAAGGGAGAAAACCCGACAATGGTTCATAGTGTCTAGGTGTGTCTAGTAGTTTGTGTGTAGTAATGTAGTGGGGCTGGATGAACATTACGACTGCCGTTTGGTAGCGATATCTTTGCACTTGTAGACGAGTCAATAAAGTAGTTTTCCAGTAGATTTTTGCCTGAAGGTAATCATTTCTACTTGCTTGGTTATAGTATTGGTTGTTTTTGCTTTTCATGTTGGGATCGTCAAGGAGCTAAATTAATAACACTGTAACTGGACTAATTCCTGTCTCACGTTAGCTGTTGCTTTTTTCCAATTTTTTTGTACACGTTTTTTCTTGTGCTGGAGGGGCTACCACATGTGATATAGGCCTAATACACACTCATCAAGATGTAACACGATAATGTGTACATAAATGCTTTGGTTTCCACTGATTTTGTGTCGGTGTTTACATCTTTTGAGTTTTAAAAATGCATGGCTTTCGTTTGATATGGTTGTTCTTGACCTCTTTAAGGGTTTGGTAGTATCGTTCATGAGAGGACATTATCAGTAGGTGACTGCCAATTATTGTGAGTTGCTCCTCCACATACATGCACCATACACTAGTCTTCCAAAGCACTTGGGATTACCGGTTGTTAGGGGTCGGTGTTTCAAGAGATTTAAAAGTATTTCATTTTTCATATGTTTGTTTTGTGCCATTAATGGCACATGTACCAGGGAATACAAAGAAATGCGTTGACTTTGCATAGTCTATGTTTTTCACATTTGTATTCCTTGTGTTGTTTTTTTTTTCTTCTCTACACTTGGTAGGAATGCTTGGAGAGTGGTAACCCCCTGCCCCTGATCTGTTTTTCAGTAATAACCCTGTCTGTAGTAACAGCATCCTATTTATTCACCGTCGCATCCGTAGGATCCTGATCCATCAGGCTGCTTCATATGTAACATCGCCATCACTCATAGGCTGCTTGTTTCAACTAGGGACGCTGTGGCAACCTGGAAGTATAGTAGGGCCCATCACTATTTCAGATTTCAACATGTGGCAGGTTAATGTAACATTCACATTAAGTCCAACTACTGCTCATCTCCATGCAAGCTCGAGTGGAGGTGACGACAGAAAACAGAAGTTGCCAGCATTTGACTTGCACGAAGACCAGGTTCTTGCTGGACACATCACGTTGTTGACCTTATATTCACTACAGTCCCACTTGAAATCAACTCCATTTAATTCGTATGGCTTCCCCTATTGGGATCATATACAAAAAACACTCCTCAGCTGTGGGGATCAGGAACAGTATTGTGAAAAACCATAATCTATGGTTAATGCATGGAATGCCTCTGAACTGCTTGCTACAGCTTTGAACATGTTAAGTATTATTTTGTCAGTAGTAATCCATGTAAGCTACAAGATAACCACCAGTCAAACTACACTTCAGACTAGTGTGCACAATCAAACAACACTGGGACTCAGTTTTAATTCAGACATTAAAATTTCACCAACCTTTGGAACACAAAGGGCTTCTCCATTGAGTTGGCATGCAACACTTGCAGTATCCACTGGAATTTAAAAGAGTGGGGAGTGCAGGGTTTGAAAGCCCTCTGGGATGAATGTTGAAGATCCATAAAGGGAATTGAGCCAGTAAAAGAGTGTTCCCTGAAGCTTTTTCACCTCTGCATCCAGAGTGCTATTCAACTTATGGGCATTTGTCTCATGAGGATGACATCACCCAATGCGATTCGCTCCATGAAAGACCTGTAAAATCATGCTGATTAGTGTCAGGAGAGTATTTAATCGCCCCCCCCCACCCATTTTTTTATCACATAAATACAGACAATCTTATTTACAAAAGGCTAGCTGGCCCCAGAGGTTGAAATCCAGCTCGTCCATAAAGAGAGCAACTCCATGACAGTCTTTGTCATCACTGTCAACGGATAGCTCTCTTGACAGCTCGAGCCTCGCTATTTTTTTCGGTTTGGATGCTGATGGACCACGGAAAAATCTGGACAAGATGAGATTCCGGAACACACTGCAGCTTTTGATTGTAATAATCTCAATGGCTTGTTATGATCCGAGCTCTGCCCGATTGATGCTGTTATTGAGAATGCCATTTGGGGTTGACTGATCCTGGCAGATTAGTTTCAGTCTGGATTTTCCTGACCTTTCAGTAATTGAATTTTATTTCCGCTCATGCAGGACGCCAGTAAACTGATTACACGGGGTTTTGAGCATGAAATTTGGCGATAGGAAAAGCTTTTAAAAGCCTGCTGCTTTGCTCTGCATACTGAATCGCAAAGTTTCATTTTCATAACGAAGCATATCGATTTTAGTAATTGCCTCGTTCCAAGTATGTCAATTTAATGAGAACACTCGAGGGCTTTTTTTTAAATATAATACACCGAGGCATTTACAATTTCCGCAAAGCTGTCCGTCAAAGAAAATATTCCGCATGTACGCACCTTTTGCCAAAGGCTGCGAAGGTCCTTGTTTGCTCTTCTAACACAAAATATCCTGTTTGATCACATTTGAGTAAATAGGCCAGAAACGGACAGTTTTGTCAAAGGAGTTAATATTCCCAATGACCAGTTATTTTTGGCCATCCTGGGCTAAGGAACATAGCGTATACACAGCAAACCTTCACCAATGCATCTCATTGCATTATCTTCTTAAGTGTACATACAAATACCAACGATTGACTGGTGTCATTTTCGCTGGGACGTAATTCTTCGCAGTGGTATGTCCACCAAGATGTATGTCGTAAAAGGTGCCTTTTTACTGTTCTCTAGCACTTCGAGGTGTACATAGGCATCCACGTGGACCTTCTGGAGTGACGTCTTCTTCTTTCAGGCGAGCACGATGACCTTCTTAGGAGGAAAAAAAAATTACTACATATTTCATGTGATTTGGTAATGTTAAATACCAATAACATGCAAGTCAAACAGGCTGTGCTAAAATGGCCTAAACTTGAGACATTTTCTCATTCTCCGACGGTGTTGACAATTTAATCAAGCGAAATAATACGAGCATGCATGAATCAAGTGTATGTCATCTATTGTGGTATGTAGGCTACTGTAGTAAGCATTGAGCACACCGTGAATGAGCCTTTCCATACTCATTAGACAGTCATATGAGAAGCTGAAGCCATACTAAGAAGTAGTTCCTGCTATTTCTCAATAGTCTTCTGAGTAATACTGTACGAGAATATGCAGCAAACTACGTATGTCACACTGGTGGTTTCCCAGAAACCTCATTGCAGATATAACCCACATGCGTCACCAATGAATAAATTTGTACATGGATTGCGCTTCCATAATTAATTAGACCCGTGCGTTGTAATCATTATGCCATATTATGGTGTCGCTTCCAATTAAAACCATACCGGTAGTTGAAGGACGCGAGCTGGTTTAAAAACATGCAGGTTCTTTTTTTGTGTGTTACATATATGCACTACCTGTTTAGAATATGAAGGATGGTAATGCCCGGATTCGCTCCAGGTAGGGCGATCCCTTGGCTGAAGATCAAAATACTCGACGTCATTGTTGGCTGGGAGGCGTCGTTATGGGGTGCTACGGATTATTTGATTATTTTAGCACGTATGGTGTGATGTACTCGTATATTCCCTATACACGCATTGGATCTCAATTATACCGGTTTTATGAAGTCTAATTTCAAGATTTTAAGCTTATTTTCTTTCAGTGTGGAGAGCTTCTATTCAGTTCATGACGTCACGTGAGGACTTGAAAATTTGAATTGTTTTGTCAGCATTTATGACAATTTTAGCCGCTCTATACTTTGGAACTTTTAGAGTGGTTTTATTTCGAATGTGATTTAGAATCGTTGCATTTTCCACATATTGGGACCCATTTTTTGTATTGAAGCTCCACAGGAAATAGTTATTCCTCTCTGAAAAATTCTTGCTACGTTTGTAACAGGACATAACGTGTGACAATCACATTGTTGACTGTAGTGAGAAAAGCTCACGTTTTTGCCCAAGAGCAAAGTGTACCACAAACCTTTTCTGCTCATACCATATACGAAAATTTGCTTATGTATTTATTTATTTATTTAGCCTACTTATTTATACCACAACTCTAAATGTGGTCACAGTAAATGGTCCCTACACTTAGCGGTTATTTGCAATAATTGCTATCGTATTAACTATATTATTGAAGAACCCGGTTACTTCGCAACATGTGCAGTTGTAATGGACAGTTATTGTATATAAAGACGAATTACTGAAAATCTCCTCTTATGTCTAGCTATTCACAATACACAATTAGAGATTTTCTCCTAAAAAGTTGATACAGCAGGCCCTTATCTACATAAGCGTACTTGAAAGACTTTTTTTAGCCCGATATGTGTCATGTTTCCTGACATTTATGCTCCTATTCAATAGTCTTTTTACACGTTACAAATTGATACAACCTGCATAACCCAGCATTTGGTCACCGACAGAAGAGGGGGAAAAATGGTCAGTGTAGCCCGATCAATATCCTGGCTTTCTACAACCCATTAATTACCAAGATAAACTAGGCAATCCTTGAAGTGGGAATTGGATAACACAATTGAAATGAAGTGATATGTAGACCCCACAAATTACTGTAGGAGTTTCACAGATACACATATTAATTAGCCTATTAACCCTCAGCATCAGAAGAATCAAATTTATTACACCTTTTTATTGCATTTATTACACCTTTTTATTGCATTGCATTTCACTAACTTGTAAGAAGAAAATTAAATATTATTATTAAATTATATACCTAAAATTTTGAATAGCCTGATTACTTTTCGTATATTAATATTGCAATATTGACTGTGTGTAATATCAGTGCAGTTACGTCATACCTCAAGTCTAGCTTACAGCATACTATGAATATATGTACCAAACTAATTTCAAGATATCGAGGCCCGGAAACACCCAGCACTATTGATGTTTTGACGCAAGGATATGATGGTTGTAATCGCTGACGCATGACAGATGTCGCAACATTTTGTGAGCATGCAAATAATTGTGTCAATCACCAGGAGGCATCAGTTGATACCTGTCATTCCTCTCGCAAACTGATTCAATCACTCATTAGAAAGTATATACCGTATTGTTGTCGAACTATTTTGGCCCATTTTGTAACAATCTCAACATGTACAGTTCAAAATAATTTTTTAACAATGTTGCTCATCACAATCGCTCCGATTCAATCCAAACATTCGAACCTGGCACAAAATAAAGGATTGACCTGCATCAGCAGTAATTTAATTCCTGTTGATAGGCTAGTTGACAGGTGTTTCTGTCCCGAGTTCCCATGCGGTTCACAAATGTCTCTAAGGGGATTAATAATGGATTTAAACTCAGATTGGCATCCCATTTTTAACCCACCAACATGCTGTTCACGTGACAGATTTGTCTACAATCGCAGATAGGAATCAGTTTTGAAGTTTACAGCTTTAATATTGGCACAATGGCATTCGCAAGTAATTTTTTGTGCACTTTTCGACATTCAGATTTGTCGCTAATGTAGTTTGCAAGTTGCGATTTCCATCCGCTGCAACCTGGTTTTTTTTATAGGATACTGTTCTGCGAGGCTACATGCATAATTAATATCTAGTCACTCGTGTCCTCTATTCCCTACCCCACTTGCCACCACCACCTCAACCACACCCCCGATTCGTATTGCGAAATAGGTTCCTTCCATTAGCCTATCAGATGCGAATTGCACAATGTCTTTAACAGACTGATCAGCAGGATACGGAACTTGTTTAATTGTATAGTCGTAACTAGCGCGAGATATTGATTCAATTATATCCTGATATCACACCTGCTGAATTTCCCGGATTAACTTGGAAATGTGGGACCATGATTGGTTAAAGATCCAGTGGCTCCTTCCTATTGGTCACATCATTCTAATGGCTGATCATTCGTAGCCAAATAGTTGGTTCGGCTCCTTCCCAATCTTCTTCTATATAAATAAAACCGTTTGTGAGTCTGTCTGTCTGTCTGTCCGCCTGCCATCTGCGCTCCACCCCCAGGCCAGGAGAGGATGGAGGTGTTGGGGGTTGACTACAGATGGCAGGCAAATGACGGTTGCCGTTATGCAGGCGGGAGAGGTTGAAGGTGTTGGAGTAGCAGGACCACAGATGGCATTGGTGGCCGGACACACAGAAAGACAGACAGTTGACGGGGGTACTGGCAGGTGTTTTCCCTTCATTCATTTCTTCCCGGGCAACGCCTAGTGCCACAGCTAGTCTAGCAATATAATCAACAAGGTGCAGGTTCAGATAGGAAATTGTATCCTCGCCGGGGTTCGAACCCGGGCCGCACTTCGTATTAGAAGTGTGCTCTTCCGACTAAGCTACGAGGAAGACGTGCAGGGATAGGAGAGAGAGGTTTATGGTCCACCTTTTTTAGACGTAGGTCAACTCTGTAGTACATTGTCAGTTATAGTAGTACACAAAGGCCTACTGTATTCTGAGCTTGTCATAACTGTAGTTATATGGAATAAACGTGGGTAGCATAAAAACAGACGCGCATTCGCTATACATCCTTTGTCCCTGACACGCATTGTTACGTCCATCTACAATAGACCCTTTTTTATACACAGACAGGAGCCCCGATTAGTATTCCATGGCAGATGTTTCACTCTGTCATTGACGAACCGAAATAGGGGATGCGCCCCAGTTGTGTCACTCGATACAGAGTGACATATACCCTGCATATAATTGCTGGTAATTGATACAAGAAACGTTAATGTGCTTTTTGTGTATTGTGCTGGATATTTTGGATGCGGTTTAAAAAAAGTGTTTGCAATTCTGATTTGCTGACCTCTGCGCGTAGTAGAGGTGGCTAATAGTGGCAACCAGGAAATTTTAGATATGAATATTTATGGTGTGTTGTAAGGCCGTTATGTTTCGCCAACAGCAATTTGTATTGCGTTTCACATGAACAGTTTGATTAGAAGGTAATATTTTGTCACACGTTTGTTAGACTTTGTTAACCCTGGAACCGTGCCGTGGGGTCTTTTTGGACCCCAAGGAAAAAAATGCATTAAAATGATAATTACAATGAACTTTTGCCATTTTTTACAGTATATAACAGGAAGTACAGGTTTATTTTGAATTAGCGATCATTTTAGGCATTGTTCGAAGAATAATTGTATATAGTCAATACATCGAAAAGTATTATATAATAATTAATAAAAATAAAATATGGTGGGGTTCGAAAAAGACCCCACGGCACGGTTGCCGTAATACCCGTAGGCACGGCACGGTTCCAGGGTTAAATAGGCTCGCATTAGCTGTGTACCGGCTATTTACAAATCATCGCTACATATGGGCAATAACTACGTATCTCTTCACCGATTTGTTAAAAATTAAGAATGACATCACCTTTTCATTGAAATTATTATACGTAAGTTCGAACTTCACAAATAGCTACCAATAACTACAGTTTGTAATTCGAATACAAAATAGGATATGCAAGCTATATCGATTTCCAGGTAATAGCAAGTCTCATTCCCCATCAGATTACAGGTAAATTGACCCAAGTACTTCATTAATATGACAACGATTTATGAAGGTTCTTTCCAGAAAGTACCGCGCGAATTCTGAAAATGTCAAACTATTACAGCTGAAGTAAATAATTCTGACTGTTACACATTGTAATTGACTCTAGTACCATCATATCTACCTGTAATGGGTATCCCACGGAGAGCCGGAGGAGTAGGTGGCCCACAGCAAGTCTGGGTCCAAAATGACCCTGAGTGAGCTGAAGCAAGGAGAGAAGTAGTAGGTAGTCTGATGCCTACCATCTCTACCGCTCTTGTTTTTCTCTGGCACTGAGGTGAGGCCGTGCATAAACAAGCCCCTGGTTGTGTCGACAGTGCCCTCTGTCCTCTCACCCTCTCTCACGGTTGGATTTTTTTGTGTCCTAATTCGCTCTGAGAGGGTTTACCGTGACGTCTGTTGTTTACATGTCCTCTACCACCTGCTTCCTTCAAATAGGGCACCTGGAGAAAGTGTATAGAGTGGATAGCCAACATGGAGAGGGGGAAGGGAAGATGTCATCAGAATTTTACAAATATGTTTGGCACAGGATTGTTAAATAATATAATGTCAACCCTATTTGCATGTCGATTCTGACGCAAATATTAAAATTAATTCATGCGATATTTTTAATACGAGCTTTTCCGCAGGGATAAGTACGAGTAATATTATTACATGAATATCTGAAATGAAACGCAGAATTATATGCATTAATTTATTGAAGCACAGACGTAGCATATACAGCTTGTTAGTAGTATTACAGTAATATTACAGTAGTAGAACATTTTCCTGCCTTAATGCATATAGCTTTGAAAGTTGGTTGCTGGCTTGCTGCAGGGAAGAAGATTAGGTGCGGAGTGGTAGCAGTAAACCTATACTTTCTACAGAGACGGAGGAAACATGTTTTGGTATCATCGAGTCTCTGCTTTTCGTGACCTGAGGACAAGTACTGCACTTACGGAATTTCTGAAAAAAAAATAACTCGAAACAGATGGTTCCAACAAATAGAGTGCATATTTTCTACGAGTGCTACGTTTTTATAATACTGTAGAAATGTTGCGCGTATAGAGGTGAAAAAATTCCCAAGGAACAAACAAGTGCATAGTAAAATAAATATGATCTTACCTAAGAGGACTCACATGCATATATTTTTGGAAAGCACTTGGTTTTTTAAAGATATGTTTTAAAATATTTTCACCTCTTAGCAGCGCGTATAGATCACATATCAAAGAGGTGGATGATTTCATTCGATTTCATTAGTCGTAAGGAGGCCTATATATTTCCAAAGCGAGAGTTTATTCTAGTTCTGCCGCAAACTGTCAATATTTTGGAAAGATTTTGGAGAAAGTTTCTTTAACAAGAAAATAAGACTATTCGAAATGGCGCCATGGAGATAAACTTTACCAAACAAAAACAAGCATGTTTCAATTATCGAACTAATTCCACGCTGTTATTCTATTTAGTTTTAAGCGAATATGACAATTGCTGCTTTAAGTTACACGAGTCACCCCCTTTCAATTAAACAAAAGGGAAGCCTGCCTGTTAAATACTCGTACGTGTCATAAATAGACGGTTCCGCAATAATAAAAAGGTAGACGATTACTGGCCTGCCATGCTCTTTCTCCATGAAAATCCACTCAGTCAATCAATCAGTCAATACGCATGACCCCTGAAGCAACTCGTCCAATTACATAAGCCCCGACATGCAGGCCATCCTATGAGTACCGGTATTGTAAAGTGCAAACCACGTATAAGTTTTGATGTTAGGGCAGAGGTGAAGGTAATCTTAAACGATATGGATAAGGAAATTCTTGTATGTAGTATATTCTTGAGAGAAAGAAAAATAATAAATATCTCTTGCTATAGATGCCCCCAACCAGAGCAACCTCTCTTTATTACGATAGTACAATATCATTAGTGTGTACATAAGAACGCTATGATTTATCATGAAACAAGTAACATCCACTCATCGGTAAAATTGCACTTACGGCATAAAGTAGGCATTGTAGGCATACATGTACGCTACAGGGTGTTTATTAGTGATACAGGCAAACTGCTACTATGAACTACTGGACAGTGTCACTTAATTCACGGAGCCTCGTTAGTGAGATAATTCAGTTCAGCTGAAAGGGCATGCCCTTTATCACTGAGGCTGCCTACGACATTAGTATTGTCCCTGCGATTCACTTCTGCATTTAATTTAATGAGATCGCAGTTTATATGAAAATTGCATGGGGACATCTAACAGTAAGAGTAGGCCTATACGGTATATAAAGTTATTGAAAAGGCGAGGTAGCATGGAAAGACGCGTAGGTCTGTCAAAATACATTCTAGGCCAACCTTGTGGTTCTGAAGCATATTATCTCGATAATGAGGCTTCGGCGGTCATATGGCATCTCTACAATCGTATAAGGTCATCGTCTGGTTCCCAGAAGTTCACACTGACTAGAAGTTTAGTTAACTTCATTACAATACATAAGCATACAGTATAGTAAGGATGCATTAAAATATGGGTATAAGAAAACTTTATCAGGTATAGACTGCAAAGAAAGGTCACCAAATAAACGTGCTAGGCTGAGTACGTATAATACTAACAGTGGTCAAAATGCTCATATGAACTTTAGGTACCGGTATACATGAAAGAAGAATAAGGCTTAATATGTCCACTTTCTAGATAGCAACTGGCACCAGGCGCATGTCCATTTTAATTTATAAATTATCAGGAAAGTTCTATCCTATCCTTGTTATGATAAACATCAAACTGATTTTCCTTTCATTACAATAGTGCGCAAAATGTACTTAATTTTTTTCTGGAGAAAACCCCGGACCCCGTTACATTTCTTTTTTGCGTAATAACAATCCACAAGCAATGAAGTGAAAGAGCATTAGCACTCCATATCATTTAAATTTCCGTTTTCGCTGCAAGATATTATTCTTCTGTTTCATGAACCCCTCAACAAACAACACGACACCTGAAATAAGACAACCGAATGCAAGCAAATATAAAGCCCCTTGAAGCTGTCTGACATTGAGAGCTATGGACAATGACCTATCGACGTTATTCTTTCGCGCATTTATGACACCCTGGAACCGTGAGTAATAGATCAAGTCGTGTTCAAACTTTCTGAGCAGTCCAGAATCCCATATCTGTTCCGAGAACCAGGCGACCCTTTCCGAAAGAACATTGTGCTTAGGCATGGCAATTCCTGCTTGCACTGTAATTGACTTTTCCTCAGCTTTCATGAATGGATTCGAACCGTCTTTGCCCACGTACTGATAGGACCAGAGGACCAGAAAGATTCGGAGGGATATGCAACCATAGTTTTCCACCAGCGCGTACTCCATGCATTCTTCTATAGTGCTGGTCATCCCCATTTCATTAGCGAATTTGTGGTAGTTGGGATTCTCCTCATGTTCAACGAGAGTTAAAAAGAACACCGCATGAATGTTGAGAGCACCCCATGTCCAGCCGTTGGTGACAATATCATCAATAGTTTGCGGCAACTTCTCTAGCTCCGGATACGCCAAGAACCCTATGAGCTTGCTGGTGTATCCGCAGCAAATGACCATTGCGAAGAGCCACCATAACGCTAAGAAGATTCGTGCTGCATGGGCTGATGGTACTGTAGGTGGATTTTCCTCAATCAGTGGCAACAGCATGTAAACCAAGGAGTATACATATAGGTGCCGAGGTTGTTTAAGACGGAATGGATTTTTGAAACGTCGTATACGATTGAGCAAGATCCAAAAGAAGACACTGCATATGAAACAGGCTGAGAAGACAAGACCCCACATTAACATTGTGTATGGTTGGAAGAGGACCTTCCAGGAGTAAGCCGGACGGGGATTTCGGGTAAAAAAGGTCAAGTGATCATGGTAATATGGTGGAGGATAATCTGCTATTGCGGTCACTTCGGAGAATAAGAGAGTACCGGCGCCCATGTCAGCACGTTCGTACAGAAGCTCACCAACGTAGCCAGCCCATGTTCCGTCATCACGCTGGGTCTCCACTGCTGCTTGGTCACCAGATGGCAATGTAGCCACGTACCAGTCAAAATTCATAAACTCACCTAACATCTCCAATACTGCTTCTGTCACAAATACAGGCTTGGCATCACGATGTTTCTCCTTGAGGTATTCCTTGGTGAATTCTTCAATATACACATTTTTTTGCATCTGTCCGTGTAAGTCCTTGGTAGTGTCCGGAAACAAGGAGCCACCCTGCACCTCCAGACCATCTTCGCTGTACTGTCCCAAGTGTAGAAGCTGAGGATATCCGGATGCGCAAAAGAAGCATATTGTTTGCAATTTAAAGCGATTTAGAGAATCATCTGGGGTTACACCCAACTTCAGGCGAATAATGCGGGCTTGAGGACTCAAAAGCACTGCTTCCATATCTGCATCAGGGCTCCACAGGATGAAATGGTTTCGATGAGTGTTCAGCAACACTTGAGCCGCCAATTGTAGCATGAGATCAGCAAAGTTGGAGCCATGAAACAGGATGAAATGAAGAGCACAGTTCGACATATGCACAGTCGACTCCCGATGTAACCACGAAAACCAATATTCTATGACATAAGATGCATTCACTGAAGCCTCCGTAACAACCTCATCCTGATGGACATATCCGGTTATCGATATACCCCCATTGTTGCTTGATCTGTTCGCAATAATTTGCTGCAGAGGCACAGGCAAAACTCCATAGTCGTGAGCTATTGTTACGACGCAATCCGGATAAAATATTTCCAAATCCCCTATGAAATCAGCCAGAAGTTGGGTTGCCTCTAAGGACTCTTCTGCTCGTTTTAAAGTACCGAAAGTAGACGCCGCACCTGGCACACTCAGAACAAAACCAATCAACACTAAGAACAGCATTGTTGATCTTACTGACTCTCCTGAACAGAAAGCACAAGAATTTATATACCATTGCACATATGATAACGATAATAATTTGTCAGTATTGCGCAGATATTGAGCAAAATCTCAAGAAAATGACATAACCTGATATTATAGCGAATCATAGTGATTTCTGCTCGATGTCAAGTTCATGCCAAATGTGATGGACCAACGACTTGTGAATACTGGGTATGATTATGGGCTGGATAGCAGCACGCACAAAGCTCTCCATCGTGTAGGTATAGGAGCGGAAGAGGAGCCTGAATATGGAAAGTAGCGCTATGGTAAATAACAAAGGCGACGAGTCGATGCATGTCGGCGGCAAATTACATGGTTGGTGGTGCAAGCAGAGCTTGGCAGGCCTTGATTTTGTGTTTAATGCTTCAGCCAGCCTTCCTTTACGTGCACAGGAATTCTCCAACCCTTCTGATACATACCCTATTTAGGTCCTATGCACTCTTCAGCTTCATTTTCGATTATCCCATCCCATAATTAGTATCGTCATGCCATGTAGGCTACTCTGGCACGGACAAATAGTTCAAGGGAAAATAGTGTGCACAGTAAAGAATATGTTTGCAATTCTTTATAGGCGTCATCAATATACTGTATATTTATTTATCGACACAGATTAAGTTTCATTACGAGTGAACAAAATAAGCACTCTGCCATAACCTCGTAAAAATAACACTTTAGGTGGCAGTGTAGCGGACACTATTCTTTGCTAGTGTTCATGCAAATATGACTAACACTATGCTCTGGGTGGACCACTCGGTATAAAATTTATTTTGTGGGCATATAAACTTTGCTTGCCCCTTTTCTATCACCTGCAAGTGTCACAGTCATTTCCAATCCATATACACTACCTGAATATTCGACTCGGTGTCAGATATTCTCAGAAACTTGAAATAACTGTAGTATAGATGTAGTATAGATGCAATAGCGAATGACAATAATATATGGCAAAGAAACAGTGAGAGTTTCAGTAATGATCAGTAGCAGTAGTGCCACATTATTTGTGTACTCTGTGGTATTTTATGCTGCATTTTTACCTCTCTGGCAAAACTTCATTGTTTGTGAAGTTAGGCACAATTAACATTAATTCTAAAGAGCATTATACGTATGAAGTGTGTAAAACGGAGACTCTTACAATGACGTTTTGCTTTCTGATGCTGGCATCAATGAATGCAGCCGAATCGAGAGAGTATTTCTTGTTAATACTGGAGCATACTGTACTTTAGGCTGAAAGGTATATAGGACTATAGGTAATCAAAACAGTTTGTGTCATCATACCAGTAACAAGAATACAAGCGCATATACTCTCGTCACTGTCCTGCTGGCACTAATTATATGTTAATTGATTGAAATTTTGCTCCCATTCCGTAAGAACAAAAGTAATTTGTAAAGCATATGCCAGTGGCAAGACAACAGCACACACAGCTTTGATTTTGTGAAATTGGCAACTATTTTTAATTACCAAGGGACAGGTTTATGATAAGATTATGTGCTTAGAATATGTCACTATGATACTCTGCTGATGTGCAAGTTACGTATTAGCTCATTAGATAATTATATGTCATAACTGACTCAGCACGCCAAATCCATTCGTTTCTCCGAATGCTAACGGATTTGGTTTTTGTTTACACTTACCCAGTACTACAGTATTACGACTGAACGTTACAGTAATCTTGCATTTGGGCGTCATTTTCGTTATGTTTGAGACCACTCACATTATTTAAAAAAATCTATAGTGGCTTATCTAGAAACTACTCTATTTAAAATCCACATACTGTAGCCTACTTCTACTACATGACTATAATTATGCTGTCAATGACAGAAAAAAATCTGGGCCACTTTACCTTCTCACCATTTAAGATTATATTACATTTGAGCCCACCCGTATCCCAGCAGGTATTTGGTTGATATTCACCTGGCCAATCTGTCCATGCAGTGGAGCAAATAATTAGTCGGTGCTTATTCGAGAGCTGACTCTCTCACGGGCGTGAAATAGAAACTGTGGCTGCTTTAGTGATTACCTTTCAGCTCACGATCAAGGGATCCCACTGTGCATAAGTAACCTGTCAAAGAAATATCTGGCCCACAACACGCGCTCCCAGTAAACACCGCCCTAGACAAGTGATAATGAAAGCTATGAAGCTGTTTGGGAACACGGAACCTGCAGTGATGCCTCTTGTGCACAGAAGAAAATTTAGTGGTGTCGAAATAGTTGGCACTTACAAACGAGTACCTGAATACCGAGGCCACCTAGCACCATTACAATTTGTCATGTGACACAATCATATGCATAACACAATAATTAGAGGCCCGTACAACTGCAATATTATGCAAATGAGTTTTTGTTCTTCTTCCTTGCTTTTTTTGACACCACTTCTGCTATGAGCATCACCAAACTGACACCCAACCCTCCACACAGTATGAACCAAGGTCCCTGCATTTGCTTCCAATTGAGAGCCAAGCTGTGATGCTTCACGTAGTTGACATTCCTAGCCGAGCTCAGACCAAGCATGAAGGCAAAGAAATTCATCTCATCCTCATAGTGTATGATAAGTCCACCATTGAGCAGCCCACGCACCTTCTTAGAAAACGCTGAAGTCGAGATGTGGTACTTAGGCAGCACAAATCCTGCAGTGACATCGAGAGCTTTCTCCTCCGCATGTCGGAAGGGCAATTGGCCATTCTTATCAATGAAATGGAAGGACACCAATGTCAGAAAAATCCTGAGAGAGAAGCAGGCAAAATCGTCAAGAAGCGACTCCTTCACGCAGTCTTCCAATGTGGGAAATGTTTCCAATTTCGGACCCACTTTCTTCAAGTACTGATCCTGAGAGTTCTCTACCAGCATATCATAAAAAAGAGCGTGAAGATGCATAGCACCCCATCGCCATTCATCTTTAGACGTTAGTTCCTTGATGTTGGCAGGCAGCTTCTCCATTTCTGGCATAGACAGAAGCGCCACCATCTTGCTGTTGTAACCGCAGGAGATTACTAGAGCTACTAGCCACCAGAAGCCAGCAAACAAGCGGGCTGTCAAGGAGTCAGGAAAGTATTCAGGACCTTCTTCAATCAAGGCTAGGACAATCAGTTCCATGGCGTACAAGAAATTGTTTTTGGGTTGACGATTCGAGAAAGGGTTATGGATGCGGTGTAGAGTCCACAGAAATATAAAGTACACAACTCCGACCACCAGAGTCGCTAGGAACAGCAAGATCCACATATCATAAGTGTACGGCTGGACTATCACTTTCGCCGAATATAGCTTATCCGGAATACGTGTGAGGTACGTGACATAGTCTTGGTAATAAGCTACAGGGTAGTCCACCACATGGAGAGCCTTCTCGGAGTAGATTGTAGCTGGACCAAAATCAGCTCGTTGGTACAGAATCTCGCCTACCATCCCCATCCAAGTACCATCTTCCAGCTGGGTTTCTACCACTCCTTCCTCACCCATGTCTAAAGCCAGCACTTCCCAATTGAAATTAAGTGATTCAGCCACAGCTTCATGAATGGCTTCTTGTGCAAAGACTGGCAAGTCGTACTCTCTTTTCTCTTTGAGGGATGCTGGCGAGAAGGGCTCGATAAACACTCCAGACATGAAACGTCCGTGGAAATTACCAGTGGTATCTGGAAAAAGATTAGGTGCCAACTCTGTCGCATTCATTCCCATCATGTACCTATCAAGTTCTACCACCAACGGATTCCCTTTGTCACAGTACACGCACAACATTTTAATCACTGCCGTATCCTGTTCACCACCGGGGCAAGCCAACATCTTGTACCTGAAGAGGTACACGTGGTCGTGCATAAATACCGTCATCTCGTCCACTTGTTGGTCTCGACTCCACAAGAAAACCCGATCTTGAGGAGGTTTCATCTGTATCTTGGAAGCTACCGTCTCGAAAAGCTGGCCCAAGTTGTCTACGTGACAAATAAAAGCGAAGAAGAACAACTGGCCTGGTCTTCTTGCATTTGGATCCTGTAGCCATGAGAAGGAGTAGATGATGCGAGTGGCGTTGACCTCTGGCTCTGGAGTGGGTGTGTCCGGTGCTGGCAATTCGACCGGAATGTATGGTCGATGCAGATGATACAAGAGGTCCAGGAAATGGTGGGGAAGAACCTGGTAGTCGTGGGCCAAGATGAAGACCACTTCCGGTTCCTCTAGGTCCAACAAGGTGGCCAAAAGGCTGGTCACTAACTCGCTCTGGTAAGTACTGCTCGATTCTTGTGGCCATGATTTGTCCAGACTCGAGTTAGACATTTGCAGAGATGCAACCAGAGGCAGCAAAGACAAGAAGTAGCTTGTGCAGATCATTTTGCGACTGGAGGAGTCGACGTGGACAGGCAAGTTTGGATATCAAAAATGAGACGCACGTCACCAGTACGGGTAAACCTCTTGTGCTTGCAAATATTTCAGTAGCAATATGCAATTATACGTTGTTATGTGGGGGGAAAATAACGATGTATAATTCTGTTGCACGGCTGCATCTAAGGAATTGCATGTCGTGGGCAATAAAGTTATTATTGGCCCAGAGTGCAAATATAGCAAATAGAAATATGGAACTGATAGAGGCAAATTGTCATTTGCAAAAACTATTCAATGAGCGTCGCTTGTTTTGTAAGCGGGCATGTGCTTAAATGTTATATTATATAAATATATAATTAGCTAATAATGTTGAGTTTAGAGATTTCATTGGCGTATCGGTATCAAAATTAATATCAATTATCAAGTCAGTAGGGTACGTCTCTTCCGAGAGGGGCAGTTACGTTAAAGAGCAATCCCACCAAAAACCTTTCTGTAAAAAAAAGGCCAAGTTCTCCTGACTGCTTGGCCGTCAAAAGTGGTGAGATCTGAAATACGGCCAAGTTCAACGTCGTTGTCAATTACTGGCATTCTCAACTTCTTCAACCTAAACCACTAACTTTGTTTTTCCAGGCCGTCGATCATCAAAAATTTTTAATGGAATTTCTCTTGCTGTAACTTGGCCATTGCTCTTAAAACATTGAAAGAGTTGTAGAATTCAACACTACCTCGGACATGAGCAATGGCCAAGTTACAGCAAGAGAAATTACATTAAATTTTTTTGATGATTAACCTTAAGGTCGACCTGGAAAAACAAAGTTAGTGGTTTAGGTTGAAGAAGTTGAGAATGCCAGTAATTGACAACGACGTTGAACTTGGCCGTATTTCAGATCTCACCACTTTTGACGGCCAAGCAGTCAGGAGAACTTGGCCTTTTTTTACAGAAAGGTTTTTCGTGGGATCTCACCTCTTTTTGTAGGCAGGAGTGTAGGATAATTATAAGAAAGCTCGGGGAGCCCCCTACGGTTGGGCGTGGAAGCAATGGTCCGTTAAATATTCCAAATAAGGTAATGAATAACTTACAGCAAAATGTGTAGGTTATATACGAAAGTATATGTAAAACTCTATATTTTCCTCTGAATAGGTATGATTTTCGTCAGCTTTCTCATATTTCGCTTCCTTTTTTCTGTTCTGGTTGTGCGAATTGGACATCTGCTACACCTGATCGCATAGCCCATTCGCGATCCTCAACCACTTCTGCAGATGCCTTATTAGCCCTTTTGAGTATGGATCAGTCTGGTCGGTAAATATATCTCAATCTATCGTACCCCAGAATAGCTGACTCTTGAGCCTTGATGTCTGTAAAGGAGGCATTGATGAGATGCACTTTTAACTCTGGAAAGAGCCACGTAGGCTTGACCGCACGAGAAGACAGAGGAACCCATATCGATGAGTGCATTAGTGAGACTCAGGCCTTGGCTCTGTCCTCTGTATGGTAATGGCATATGCCACACAAATTGGGAATTGTTCCTGTACACATAGGCTGTTGATGACCTCGAATTTTATATTTTAGGTATTTAGGTATTTGTAGTTGTATTTGAATGAAATATTTGTATTTGTATGAAATGCAATCGCAGCTTCAGTCAGATAGCTAGCGGCAGTGACGTAGCCAGGAATCCAGTTCGGGGGGCGGGGAGGCCCGCCGCAGGCGAAATTTTATCGGGTTGAAGGTCACACGACCTTCGGTGAATATGGGAGATTTGAATGGGTGTGTATTAGATGAAATTGGTAGCACTTTCCCCCCAAAAAATCATGAATTAGTAATTTCCTTGACATGATTTTTTTAATCCACAAGATTTCGGGGGGGGGGGGGGGNGGGGGTGAGGAGATGAGAACGTGTGGAAGGCAGGAGGAGCACCAGCATAACTGGAAATTCAAAGTAAAAAGTAATCCATGGTAAAAATGCCGCATCTGGTAAGCAGAAGCAGACTTCGTGATTTTTTTTTTTTTGCATTTAGACTCAAAAAAGTGCCGTTTTCAGATTTATTCTGATGTTTGTTTGACAAGCTCTACCAGCATACCAAATTTCAGTATCCTAGGACCACTGGAAGTGCCGTATAATTTTGATGATCAGTCAGTCAGTGTCTTATTTTGGCCGTTTTGGGAGTTTTTAGGATTTTTAAAGTCGGAAATCAAAAGAGATATAAACATGGAAGTAAGGGGGTATTATTTTTAACCGATTTTTATCTACCCAAATAATAATTTTGAAGCCACCTATGTTCACCAGTGCGAAGATTCGAGGGGGTCAAAATGACGTGAGTTGTGTCGGGTAAAGGTGGTCCGGCAGGGCGGCGAGAACTTGGCGGGGGCACTGCCGTGCCCCCTAATTGCAGTTAGAACAATGATCGGTAAAGATATTTAATCCCATCGCTAATTTATACCTACCATAGAGGCTGTCAGAGGCGTCTATCAACCTGCCCAAGTAGGGTCAACGCCCGTAGGCTAAGAGCCGCCACAACCCCACGCCAGTCGCCAGGTCAATTACATGACCTGGCCCACAAAAGCGGGATTATGATTATTATTGTCTTTTGATTTAGTTTAAAATGTTTGGTTCTTCTTCTATGTCAGATGACGACTGATTAGTTAGCTGGCGAAACCATCTCTACAGATCTATCCGACAGAGTCCATGCTCAGGGTTCTGACTGTCACACTCGGCAGGTCAACACAATTTAATTCACGCGTTTTCTGTAAAAAGCGGATTTGTATCCATATGTGTGATGCTCAAGTGACAATTTGTACATAATTCAGATTGAATTGTGTAATTCATTGCCTTTATTTTATTGTGCACGGACGAATCGACGCATGTTTCCGCTTCTCTCCGCAGTGGCGCTGCACAGTGCTCCAGACTCCAGAATCTCAGAAAGTCCGGACATAATTATTAGAAAATGATGAATTTGTGTGTGTATCAGCATGAAAATCGGACCGAGGGGGTTTCCAAAGTCGCCGAGTCCGAATTCGATGCCAAAAATACATATTTAAAAATAGAGTATCCAAGATGGCGACAATTTTTCAACAACTTTGTCGGAAGTTCGCGAAAATAGGTACCCGGGGGTTTAAGCAGGTCTTGAACAAGAATATGACATTTAAAAATCAATTCAAAATGGCGGATTCAAGATGGCGACGATTTTTGTACGACATTGTCGGAAGTTCGCGCAAATTCATACCCGGGGGTTTCAATAGGTTCTGAATAAGAATCTGATATTAAAAATTCAATTCAAAGTGGGAGATTCAAGATGGAGTAACTTTCCTGTTTACACGGAATTCAGAGAAAATAAGTATAACTGCAGTCTTTGCGTAGGACTGAATTTAGCCTGTTGTTGGTTTCATTTTCAAACATAAATCTTACACATTGTACAGTATATATATACAGGGTGTAACAAGACCCAATGCATAAATTTTAAAGGTGGGTAGGGGACCCCAAAACAAACATTTTTGACCAATGAACCCACCCTCTAAAAAAATCAGCAAATTTACTGAAATTGCTAACTGGTTAGTACCTGTAGTAACAGTTATGGGGTTGCTGCTACTCAACAGGAGCGTTGTCATGGTATAGTGTTGACAATTTAGTACAGTACTGTAAAAAGTCATCACCACCACAAATCAATGAAAGCTGACATGAAACTCACCACCACCTTTATTGCACCCAACACAAAACTGTAATCAAAGGAGCTGCTAAAAGTGTCCTCCAGCCACTTGGACACACAGCCTACAACGACGCACAAGAGATTCCCGAGTTGATTGGAACAACACTGAATTGTTTATTTTCCAGACTTTTACTTGTTGTGTTGTACCAGACAATTACTTGTCGACACTACCATGACAACGCTACCATAGAGTAGCAGCAAACCACATAACTGTTACCGTACCACAGGTACTAACAAGTTATCGATTTCAGTAAATTAGATGATTTTTTAGAGGGTGGGTGATTTTTTTAGAGGGTGGGTTCATTGGTCAAAAATGTTTGTTTTGGGGTCCCCTACCCACCTTTAAAATTTATGCATTGGGTCTTGTTACACCCTGTATATATATATATACAGGGTGATCCAACTCTATGGCACCAGTAGTTATTGAAAAAATCGCGCAAGCTGCTTGTTTATAAGCAAGTCGTTGCTAAGAGATGCTTTCTGGCTCTTTCTGGAGAATCGGGAATAGCACCTGCTGATATTAGGTCCAATGGCCATGTAACAATAATATTTTATTTGCTGGTAACTAAACAACGCCGCCTGTTGACCTGTCTCAGTTTTGCCAACAGCGGCCAACAATGAACAGACCAGAAGGCCTATTTATTGACACACCCGGGTCTGTCCAGTTCCGACGGATTAGACCTTTGGTTTGGCAGCTAGTGACCTCATGTGAAACCCTCCAGCGAACACCAGAACAGCCTGTTTCCCACGGATGATCCTTTTTTCCCTCATTAATATTGTTACATGGGCATTGGACCTAATATCAGCAGGTGCTATTCCCGATTCTCCAGAAAGTAACTCTTATTGATCTCTTAGCAACGACCTGCTTATAAACAAGCAGCTTGTTGATTTTTCCAATAACTGTTGGTGCCACAGAGTTGGATCACCCTGTATATATATCATACCCCGTTATCGGCCTTTCGGCTCTTTAGGGGGGAAGTTTTTGTTTTGCCTGGAACTCTTTGCTTTCATTTTACTGCGCTTTTTGGTACAGGATAGGGACGGAAGGAAGCGGCTACGGCCTATTACCAGTACATCACCCCTCCCCCCTCCTCCCTAATTGAAATTTTGAGGTGGGGAGGGGGGTTTTATATATTAACAAGGTATACAGTACAGTACCTGGATCAAAAATGAGGTCAAGGTCCCTAAGGATCCGTGGTATTTTTTTGTTTCTTGCATACCCTCAACTTTGGAATAATAATAATAATAATAATAATAATAATAATAATAATAATAATAATAATAATAATAATAATAATAATAATAATAATAATAACCTGTGGTAGCTGCAGCTGAGCCCACAATGGGCCCTGAGGCCCTGATGAGGCAGCGCCACTGCGGAGAGAAGCGGAAACATGCGTCGATTCGTCCGTGCACAATAAAATAAAGGCAATGAATTACACAATTCAATCTGAATTATGTACAAATTGTCACTTGAGCATCACACATATGGATACAAATCCGCTTTTTACAGAAAACGCGTGAATTAAATTGTGTTGACCTGCCGAGTGTGACAGTCAGAACCCTGAGCATGGACTCTGTCGGGTAGATCTGTAGTGATGGTTTCGCCATCAATCTCATAATCCCATAATCTGTCGTAATCTGGGATATTACAAGAACCAAACATTTTAAACTAAATCAAAAGACAATAATAATCATTTTCCCGCTTTTGTGGGCCAGGACGCCAGGTCATGTAATTGACCTGGCGGCTGGCGTGGGGGTTGTGGCGGCTCTTATTGGCCAGAGCCTGCTCTACCGGCGCGGCGTTGAGCCAACTTACGCAGGTTGATAGACGTCTATGACAGCCTCTATGGTATAGGTATAAATTAGCGATGGGATTAAATATCTTTACCAATCATTGTTCTAACTGCAATAATTGTTCTCTAACGTAACTGCCCCTCTCGGACCTGTACTAAAGACGTACCCTACTGATTTGATATTAATTTTGATACCGATACCACGGCGATATGCCAATGAAATCTCTAAACTCAACATTGCTCAACATTATTAGCTAATAATATATTTATATAATATAATATAATATTTAAGCACATCAGTGCCCGCTATAGGCACCGGTGCTACCTCACCTTCAGACAGATGGTATGGGATAGAACAGTTGTCATGAAATTTAACCCTTGTTAATTAATATTGTGGGGCAACAAATCTGTACAAGTATGTGTCTATTGGACAGGGTTATGGCCCAGCGTGACAAGTAGTGATACATAATGGAAGGGGGGAGAAAAGCGATTAAGGTCAGCGTGGCGTATTGTATGGAAGACCTTTTATTGTCCTAATAAAAATAACAATCCATTTGGAAGACGCACAAAAACCTTCCGTGTTGCAGGCATCTGTATTTTGCAATGTTAATTACTTATAATATAATATTTCATTAACACGTCTCAGATCACACCATTAGCTATTATAGCCTACATACTCTCGCACAAAGAAGCACACTTACCTTCTCGTACGACGCGGCGGGTTGTGAGAACTTTCTGTTGAACTTTTGTAAGATTCTTCGAAAGTAATGGTGGAATTAACAAATTATGTTGCCTAATTATGTGAAGCAAGGATTCAGTTGGTACGGTAGTGCCGAGGCTAATAATTACATGATGTTTATATTTTCTAATTTACCTACAAGTGTAGCTACAATAGTGTCACGACTTAGGCATGAAATATACATAATATATTATGATTTGAACTAAAATCCCTGTCACACGTAGCAAAAATCGTCTTCAGCACTATTCCATTTACGACCACCATAAATATTCAGAAGCAGTGTATCTCCTATAGCACTGTTGCTTTGCGAGTCTGTTATATTTTAGTTGCAGACATTCACTTCCATTGTGACCTTCTGAGGATGCTGCTGACTTGAGTAAATTACATGTTACATAAATGTTGGTGCCACTCAACCAGCACTTATGTATGATATTGTCTTTCGGCTGAAAGTGCAAGAGTTGCTAACATTTTGTTCACTCGAAACACATAACTTACTGAATATAGTCTAAAAGGGATTCTATATTCAGCATCAACAAACGGATGGTGCTGTGGATGTAACACTTTCTCGTTGTACTTTTGCTGGATTAAATACCCATCGTTTGAAGGTGGAACCAAATGTTAACTTTATTTTAACTGCTTCTGCTCCGAATCCAAAATATTGCGGCATACGCCAATTCCTTCTGTCTGGTCATGGCATTGTAGGATAACATATTATATAACTTACTATAATGCTGGAGACATTTGAAAAACCTGCTGATTTCCCCGATGAGAGACAAATGATAACATGCGTCAATGAAGCAAGTGGAAATATATTATGCTTGCAATGTTGCTTAAGTCGCAGTGCAAGGGACTCAATGATTTCTCGATTTTTGTTCCTAGCGTCCAGCAGCGGGCCTTTTCTCAGAAAAGAATAGTAAACGTACTTCTCATAATAACCCATGATCCCCGCAGCCCAAACATAACCAGACACCTGACTGATAGATGGAGTGACCACAAAGTGCTTCGGTAAGACCATGCTGGCCTGAATCTTAATGGTGTCTTTCTCACTTTCCATCAAAGGATTGTATCCATTCACACCGACCAAGTCATAAGAGGCGACGAGCAAGTAACTTAAATCCGGAGTGACAAGCCTGCAGGCATTCTTCCATTGTGTCCCAGTGCAGAATATTGTCCAAGCTCTTAATCAGGTAGGGTATGTTTGAGTCTTCAACCAGCATGTTGTAGAACACGGCATGGGAGTATTGTCCTCCCCATGATCACCCAGGCCATTCTGTCATTTCCTGTGTGTTCGACGGTATCTGCTCCTTCTCAGGTATGGCCAATGAAGAATCCGATGAGTTTGCTGTCATAACCACATGCTATGACCATGGCGAAGATCCACCAGAAGGCGAGAAACATTGCCTTGCAAGAACTTACCATACAAGTTCCTGATAGTCAGGGTACATACTGGCCGAAGTGAGAAGCAACCGGCTGCGAATTAACGTCGTACATTCCGAGGGTCTCCAACTTAGGATTACCATTGTCACAAAAGAAACATATGGACTGGAACAACCACTGCTCATCTGATGTCTTCTGCGACACCATCAACTTGTACTTGATCACATGGGCGTGGGGATGAAGCATAAGCGAAGATATATGCATCTTCCGACATATTTTTAGGCCACAGTTGGAACTTATCTCGAGTGGTACACCTTTTCAGCCACTTGCTCCATTAGATTTTGGAAATTGCTGCCTTCTTCAAACAGGAGGATGTAATGGATGCACCATGCAGTTACCTTGGTGAGGATGCAACCAGGAGAACCGATAATTTTCACTGACGTCCTCATGTTGTGTACACTCTTCTCTAAAGCCCCCTTCTCTGACATTTGAAGAGTGAGGACCGGTACATAGTAACCACTCTGTTTTTGCAGATACCATTGCAATTCGTAGAGAAGAGAGCGGTAGTCGTGGCCAAGAAAAACTGGATATAGTCTTGCTTCTCCAAGATTGAATTGTTGCACAACAAGGAGTCGATAATATCTGCCTGGTCACTTATAATGGTACATTTAAAATGTCGACAGCAGTGGTCGTCTTTTCTGCAAGTATTACATGCAGGAAGATGTAACACCGGACCAGAAACATCTTGAAATGAGGCTTTTCCTAGCTTCATATGAGGTTAAATGTAAGCTTATATTAATTTTCATATGTGATATCAAAAACGTATGTTGCAGCAGGTGACCGCTTATCCCTCAAAAATGTCTCAATCACGTTCCCGTCACAATATAAATATTTTTCTCTACCTTAATAGCAACACGACATAGCAAACACTTCGAGCAGCAATCATAGCATACTGTCGCTGGTTATTGTACTGGAGCCTATGTTGACAAGTTTTGAAGGTCGTCTGAAAAATACTGACATTCCCCTAGATATGCCCTACAACCCACAAAAAATGCTTGATTATTCTGGATAATACGCAATAGTTAATACATGCTGACTGCTGTCAGCCAGGGGAGGGAGGGAGGGAAGAAAAGTAGTGAGGGAAGGAGAGATAATAAGTATTTATTGTGCTTTATTTGTTAAAAACATGCCCCATCCACCAACTTATCAGAATGCCACCCACACCGGACAACCCAACGCGATGATTGGGCGATAATAAGTTCGGTCAGACGAGTTCTACACGTAATGCCTTGCGTGTAATATTTTCGAGGTACTTTGTGCCAAATTAAGACATAGGCTACTGTATAACAACTCCTAATCTTGCCGAGAGTCATACCGCTCTTAGTTATCGCAGTGGGTTGTCCGGAATGTGGGAATTCACATAAGGGGGTGTCTGGGATCTGCCTTAACTTTTTATTATTACTCATTTCCATTACACTAAGTTGTACTACATTTTTGGGGGAGTTTTAATTCACACTCAAGTTGTGGTAATGCAGGGTAACTGCTGGTAGTATAGTCAGTTTTACACTTCAATTGAGACACAAATATGTGAAACTAATTTAATAAATTAGGGGTAATTTCTGAGATTTGAGGAGTAGCCTATTTTTTGTACACAACGCTACTAGGTATATTTTTGCACAACAATATTAATACTTTAGGCTGGCTACATACTGTATTAAAGCAGGAAGTCATTTACTTGTAAGAAAGTTCCGTAGGCTATTCAGTATTATTATGGTACTAGGGAATGTGAATTGATCGCTTTGGTAAATATTTAGCAGGTTGGTTTAAAAGCAAAATATTCTACGATGTAACTATGATTTCGTAATAGTCTCCGCTTTAAAAGCTCCTGAGTACTAGTTTTTCCCAATCATATAATAATAATAATTACACATTAATGACATTATGGTGCTATCACCGAATTAGGCCTATATGTGGATCAGTGATAATACTTTATTTTATGGCTTACATCACATGCTTACTGACTGATACAATGCAGTAACTTTAATTATCTCTAGTTGTGTGTAATCTGGAAAAATTCATTATTGTAGTGGTTCGAGTCCTGGCAACAGTACTGCATTGTTGTCAGGAGGATTGTTCTGGAAAACGTTGTTAAGGGAGCAGTGTTGAGATATGTGGGACTGTTTGGAACGGAGAGTCGTTGAGTGACTGTTCGAGAGATCAGACGTTTATCTGTACATATGTGAAGAATATACATCTTAAAGCTGTCCGGTGCCTATCACTCATCGTGGTGTTCCTGACGTGGGATCATGGGGCACTACATAATGATGAAGCAATATTCCATCATTATTTACATAACACAAAGGTGATATCCATAACATGTCATAAGGAAATACCTAGTATATTTTTGTAATTGGGTGCGCGAACACATTCTTAACACTATACAGCGGTTCTTATAACCTGGGGTGCCCGCACCCCCAGTGGTTGCGAGGTGGCTCTCCTGGGGATGCGAGCATGGTGCACCTATGGACTTAGTCTAACTACGTATGAACTTAATCAATCACCCCAGGTATAGGGGATGCGACAAGGACCAACTGTCTTCAAAGGGGTGCGGAGGCCCAAAAAGTTAAGAACCCCTGCACTATAGCATACATTGTTACACTTCGACTTGAGGAACCTGCTTCCGCATTTTCAACTTGTTCTTTCCTCTGTAGTGGAAAATTTCCCACAACAATATGATTAGCCCCCCTGCCAGTCCGATCCCAAGCCCGAAGAATGTTCCTTGAAGTTGCTGGTAGCGAAGAGCCAGAGACTCCTCAGTTCTTCGGTTTTCCAGTCGTGCACCAAGTAGCTCACTTTGGAGGTATGAATCGTAGCAATACCTTTCGTACGTTCCGGTGATCCCAGAGTCCCACAGATAGCGAGAAACCTTTCCAATGTTGGGAGTGGAAACGTGGTGCCTGTGTAGCATCATACTGCAGTAGATCTTAATCGTGTTTTCACTCCCCTCTATCATTGGAATGTTTCCATCTATGTCGACGAATAGGTATGCAGCCACCATTAGGTAGATACGAATCGAAATACAAGACCAGTCTTCTTTGATGCACCTGCCCACGCATTCTTTTATGGTTTCCACAGACTGAAACTTCGGCTGAACTGCTAGTAGGTGGCTTATGTCCGTGTCTTCTACCAGCATCTGATAAAACACAACATGCGTATACAGGCCTCCCCATTCCCAGTTCTTCCACGAGACCATTTCCCTGAAGTCAGTAGGAAGTTCTTCTCTCGGCGGCATCGCTAAAAAACCTATGAGTTTGCTGGTGTACCCACAGGAGATGACCAGTGCGAAAGTCCACCAGAGTGCCAGGAAAACTCGGGCATTGTGCGGAGTAGGAACCGCCTCGGGATTTTCCTCGATCAGTGTGAGGAAGAGGTACCCGACACTATACATTAGAGGAGGAACAGATGGCTTCTTCTCGAAGGAATTGCCCAAGGACCGTTGAGATGCATGCAGGATGATCCAAAACGCAAGTCCTCCGAGGACACAAGAAAGGAACACAAGGAGCCACATGGACGCTGTGTAAGGCTGAAGGACGACTTTCCACGAGTACAGAGGATGAGGACGCCTTGTCAGCAATGTTAGATAATCGTAATAGTAAATTTCAGGGTAGTCGACCACATCCATTCCCTTTCCGGACATGATGGTGGCTGCTGCAAAATCGTATCTGCCATATAAAACCTCCCCAATCATTCCAGACCACGTACCGTCGTCCAACTGAGTTTCTACCACACCTGCATCCCCTAGCTCCAACATTTTCACATCCCAGTTGAAGTTTAATTTCATTCCCAAATCCATAATGTATTGGTCTGGAATCCAGAGTGGCTGCCTGTTTCTCTTCCTTTCCCAAGTGTCACTCTGTTCAAAAGGTTCGATGAAAGTTCCAAGAAGGTACTTTCCGTTCAAGTCTCCTGCCAAGTCAGGAAATAAATCCAGCACATTTTCAGACGCATTGTAGTACACACTGTACTCCCCAACATTCACCACCTCCGGCTCACCACCATTGCAGTAGAAGCACACCGAAAATATTGTCAGATCTTCGCCTTTAGGAACTGCCATCATCTTATACTTGAGCACACTGGCATGAGGATGAAGCAAAATTTCGTTGACTTCCTCCGTCTGATCACGTTTCCACAAAATAAACCGATCGTTGTATGTGTCCACTACCGATGTGGCCGCTACCTGCTCCATCAGCAGTTTAAAGTTGGCTTCTTCAAAGTAGAATATGTGGAGGCCACATGTTCCTAACTTTACGGCTGTGGAACGATGTAACCAACTGAACCAGTACTCGATGATCGTGACATTTGCCACCTCCTTGTCAGCACTTTCAAGAGCAGGTGCAAACTTGATGGAAATAACCGTTTGAAATTCGTTGTTCAATTGATTCAGATGGGATTGAATCATTGGAGGAAGAGACTCGTAATCGTGGGCTAGAATGACGTCGCAACCTGGAGAGGCTGCGACAACGTCTGATATGAGCTGAATCAGAGCAAAAGGTGGCGAGTCAGTCTGATTGTCCTCTAAAACTGCGATCCATCCTGACACAGCCAAAATAATAGACAGAAGGACAACCAGTGTAAAACGTGCCATGTTGGAATAACACTGACGCTGAAGATGTGCGAACGGGAATACCCATTGCAACCGGAACATATATTATAGAAACTCAATTATCAATACATCCTGATTTATGTGAAGATGTATAGGATGTGTACGTTATCTCCGCAGCTAAGAAGGTGCTGTTATTTATGCATAAGGGCAAAGGTATTCCTTAAAGACGCCCCCATTCATTAGTTGCTGAATCAGATCTGTAGGGAATGCTATGTCACAAAGAACCTATATGATATATCCCTTTCGGTGTATCAATCAAGCTTCAAGTAGCCGATGCGCAGTTACGGCAAGATATAACTGGAGGGCAGTCATGAAATAAAGGTCTACTGCATGCGAATATGACACTTGACGATAATATTCTACCGAAAGCAGCATTAAAGTTCATAACACTGAACTCCAAAAAATAACATCACCCATAATTTTTTGCCATGATTTTATTATTGTTTCCATGCTGAGAACACTAATGAGGACACTAATTTTCAATCCTTAAATTGCGACAATCGTGTCAACTGAAATAAATTATTGTACCGGTATCCCCCTGTGGTATCTTGTTAATTCCCCGATTAATGAGACAAAATCGTAATTCGCTAGTCATTTGCAAACGGCTGGTTGTACTAAATATATTCTCACAAATACTATATTACCAACATAGAAGCGACGCACATGATGAAAAATACCGGATGCAATATAATTCAGTTTGAGAAAACTATGTGGCCATTCACAACTGAAAAACTCAACTTCTACTTGAGTAACGATCGCTTCCAGAAAGTGAATTTCTATTCTGGAGCCGCTGCGTAATACGACTTGAAATTGCTACAGGAAAGGCATGGGCTTTATCTGACAAAATGCATGAAATATGCCTCACACCCCGTGAAAGTTTGATGAATGGGGCTGGAGGCGTATGCTCCTCATGGATAAATTCAATTAAGCTCTATCGGATGGGTTTCAATGATATATGTCAATCTGTGGCAATACTTTGAAGGTCAGTGTATAATGTTATAGGGAGGTGCATTATAACCCACATTAGCCCTGTGTCCCATTAAAAATGAAATTGTGTATGAAGCAATAGAGTCATGCCTCATGAGTCAGAAAAAGAATCGAATTGTAATTATAAACACTGCTGCCAGATAAATATAATGATGTATATTTCTCTATTTAAATATATTTCTTCATAGCATAGTTAATACAATTTAAAATCATGTCCTGCATAGTTCCACCAAATTGTTCTGCTCACGGCATCTGAAAATAATGAAGCAATTAGTAAGACAACCCAAATAACACTGGCTCAGAGGTTACCTGTAATTTTACCAAGGTCCATCATCGTCATCGTGCCTTCCACGACCGCCATGACCGCCATGTCCATGTCCATGTCCATGTCCATGCCCATGGTCACCATGTCCAGGAACTACAAAGTGTATTGAAATATACACTAGTTAACATTCAGTACTTATTATAGATTATATAATAGGTGCTCTACTTACCCGGGATGACTTCGGCCTGAAAGAATTAAAAAGCCAAAGTGTTATCTCTGATACCATATGAAAAAATATGAAGGACATACCATCACAACGGCAAGGATGGCAAGAACAACAAGAAGCAGTGTAAAGAAGTTCATGTTGAAGTGTAGCTGAGTTTGGCAGCACCCCCGATATATATACGATACTTGTACCGTGGTTTATGGCTTCACAATATTGCTGCATTGATATACATATGATGCAACTCTTGCGATGAACGTGACAAAACGAACCTCTTCCGATGATGATTACTGTCGCTCAACCTGACTCATGATCGTTAATGTACGGCAACGTGTAAAAAAGGAAATATGCGTAAGTAGCTAACAAGTGCGACTTAACAGTAGTGTAGGCCTATATTACAGAGGATTCGAATTTGTTATTGACTAAATTATTATCAAGTATAGGCTAATATTGTTAATGGTAGACTATTTCCGCTTATGCAGTGGCGACTTGGAGTCGAGCATTTCGTTGTACGTATAGTATGAGCTGTAAAACAAACATTATGGTAGGCCTAAATAACAGTAACTGAAGGTTAGTTGAGAATCATTGTGACTATTGAAAATATCACAGTGAGAAATGGTTAACTGTGTTCCGCAAGATTAGTAATAATTAATTATAGAGTTTACGATGGCTTTAAAACCAGAGCTTGCCACGTGTTCGTAGTAACTCTGAAGAATCTGACTCGACTATTTGTTATCTAATTTATATGGTAATAAATTATATTAATATCATTAAGCTTATTTGCTGTTGTAGGTGTTTAGCCACTGTCTAGCCAACTCAACGATTTGATTTAACAACCACTTGCTTGCTATAAGCAAATTCTAACATTTTCATCTATACTAGTTCTTGACGAGTTTGAAAGTCAGATAATCTCACAAACCAGCAGCTTTGAGAGACCATTAGCAAAATAAAAAGAAATATTATTGTATGTGCTCAGTTCTTTTAGCAACACTCTACAGAAGCTTAGAAAGCAACCAAATAATAATTTTTAAAACGGTGCACAAAACTAATAAATGGGAATCATAATAAGCTGAGGATCCCACATCGGCAATTCCTTGAGTCCAAAAAAACATTAATCCTAAGAAGCGGTTTAGCTGTGACACAATAATTTCCTCTGGATGTCTTCTAATAATATTGATTTTAAAAATTCAATGCTGTTTTTTTGTGTATCATTTGAATGCGAAACATCTTGCTCTAGGTGGAAATGGAAATTTTATGTTAATTTAATAATCATGCAAAAAAATGAACCTAAACATTACAATTACGTCAATAATCAGAATCTTCCTGGTCATCTGTAAACTAGCAGCCTCTGTCAAATCATGGCACTGTGTGGTTGTACCTTATTTTTCGAGGGACTGTACTGTAGGCTACATGCTGTTATCATACATGAAATATGGACGTAAATGACATTTATGCCTACTGTAGCATACCATCAATGAGTAGTAGTGAGGTCATTTATTATGGTTTGAAAATACCGTATACAATAATTATATTCATCATCATCACCATTTAGGCCTGTATCGTCCTTGTCTAACAATATTAGGGCATGGCTTCTTCACCTCAACAAAGGCTCTGACCTCTGACTTATTGTGGACTATTAAACTTTCAACTAAATCATTCTGATCGCGTTTGCCAAGTGACAGATTCAGATACATTTAGAAAGTCATAAATATATTATGCAGAAAGTTTTGCATTTCTTAAGTCCCGGCATCCTCAATTAATTTGTCTGCATTAAGGAATCGTTTTTTGGATGTGGATATTTTATTTTTACGTCAAATATTTAAATGGTTTTAAATTTTCAATAAGATAGTTCATATTCCAGATCACAAAAACTAGCTATAAATAGCCGTTACTTAGCTATCACCACTCTTTTAGATGTATAAAATACAGTAATTAAGAGTTGTAATTATGATTAAGAAACCAGCATTTTTTTCTCTCTTTACCGACAGTACTATTTCCCCAAGATATCCACATTTCGGACAAAATTTAATTGTTTCTGCTTCTTGTGACGCTATTTCAGTTATTATAAGTTCACTGCTAGGTGATATTTGGCCAACTAGCTATCAGGTGATGGACAGTCTGGTTTAGCTTTAGATGGTGGCCTGCCTGGTGTGTGAAAACCGGTGAAGACCTGTACCGGTGATGTTTCTTCGTTCAACCTGCTGTGAGGACCATGGACTGTTTTTCCTGACCTTCATCTTGAGTATACGTACGCCAGACAATTTTTAATTCACGTTTTATTACAGATCAAGCCTAACCTGCCACCAGAATTAGTGCCGTGCCGTGAATGGTCTTATTGTGGAGTAGGTAAAGAGAAACTGCTTGAATTTTTTGTAGATGCTTGTCATTGCCCAACTGTGTCTTATGTGTATGTGTATTCCACAGCTGCCAGTACATCCGACGTTCACTGATTTTCCACAGGGCGCAGGTTCGATTTCATATGAAACAGGCAGCCATGGTGAAGTTTTTGTGCCAAGAAGAAGCTGTGCAGATAGATCAGGATCTTTTCAATGAGTATCAATTCAGTGTGGATCAGTTGATGGAACTGGCAGGTCTCAGTTGTGCTTCAGCAATAGCAAAGTGCGTTTATTGCGGTGTTAGGCCCGAATCTTTGACGTCTCGTGCAAACCTGTGGGAGGCGTTCGCAGAGAGGCGTTAAGAGGGTTCTGCCAGCGAGAGTAAAAATCATCACATTTTTAAGTAACAAAATTAACTACTCCTGGGGTTCATTCCGCGTCAGGGATTAACGCCATTGGAAAGTTATGGAAGATTATGGCTCCTCCCGCATATTTGCGCAAGACGTCGAAGATACGGGCCGTAGTCTTTGTTACAGATTAATTACTGGCAACTTGCCTTTCAGGTGCTATCCTGTGAAGCAGTTGGAAGGACGCTCTGGTGTTTTGATATGCTGTGGGCCAGGAAATAATGGTGGCGATGGTCTGGTGTGTGCGCGGCATTTGAAGCTTTTTGGGTACCAACCGACCATTTTCTACCCCAAGCAACCAAATAAGCCTCTTTTTCACAATCTGACCAAGCAGTGTGAATTGATGGAAATCCCAATTGTTTCACCATTACCAAGCCTCAGTGACATTCAGAGTTCTTTTGGACTGATTGTTGATGCTCTATTTGGGTTTAGTTTCAAGCCGCCAGTTCGCCCTGAGTTTGAGAAGGTCATTGAAACTTTGATGGCAGTGACCGTACCACTGTGCAGCATTGACATCCCAAGTGGATGGGATGTTGAAAAAGGTTGTCCGGAAGGTGGTGGTTTGAAGCCAGAAATGCTTATTTCACTAACAGCCCCCAAGCAGTGCGCTGCAAAATTTAGAGGCAGATTCCACTACTTGGGTGGCCGATTTGTTCCTCCGCAGCTAGAAAAAAAGTATGACTTGAGTTTGCCATCCTACCCTGGCACTGAGTGTTGTGTGCCATTGCCTTCTCATCTGTAAAAGTTGTAGCTGATCAATAGACATTTTCTGTGAGTTTACATAGTCTATTTAGCAATTACATGTTCCATTTTTAAGTGATTTTTTAATGTTTGGATGATACGTGGTGGTCAGACAATCATGCTTAATATCCTGCCTGTACAACTAAACTGTACCGTACTCCTAATATAAGACAACATGGTTTTGAGCTTTGAGCAAGCCAACTTGTATTTAAAGAACATGTTTAGCTCCACAGGACTATTGATCAGGTGCACAGATTAGTTGGGCTAGCAGTACAGAGTGTGTTTAGTTGTCATGATATATGATTGGGATGTGCCAGGTAGTTTTAGGCAATATGAATAGGCCATGGGTGTAATGAACCATATTTAAGTTTTATTGTATTCAGAGAACTGGGGGGATGATATTGAATATGTAATGTAGGCGGTAAAGTAACACAAGATTGAAAATAAGCCATTGAACCATATGTGGATATGGTTATGAATAACTTCAGGAATAAAAATAATAAGCATTCCAAGAAGTCTCCTCAACCCATGGTCCAAATTTGGCTGACATGAGACTTGCAGTGGAGCCAGATGATGCTCAAAATTTTCTGCTGAACTGCAGATGACACACATGGATATGGTATAGATGTAGGCTGCAGAAGAAACCTTGTTGGAACCTTGCTATGTTGTGGCCTGAGTAGCTGTTCGTAGCAGTAGTGAAAGTTCTCAATTCATAAGTTATGGGGCTGCTAGGAAAGTAATTGAAGCATTTGTTATGAAAAAGGCTGCCATGAAGCAACTTCTGAGAAAAATGCACAAATTTGTCCTACTCATTCCCGTCTTTCCTTTTGCTGTTACTATTTTAGGGAAGATTTATCACATGCAGAGGCAATTTTTGACTAATGCCATTTTCATTCAGCACAGGCGTTGAAACTCAAGAAGCGACTTGGCAATGTTACCATAACTCTAAAATCAGTTCTACCATCAGGCTCTGCGATACTGTGCAGGTTTTGAAAATAAACTCTGGCTGCAAAAAACACTTCTGAAAAATGGAAGACTCTCTGAGCCTGGCAACCTGGGCTCTCAAGTACTTAATACCATTTGCTACTACCTAATTACGTGAAGCTAGTAATTTGGCATTAACGTCCATGAAAACAAAGTACCATCATTGACTCTTATGTCGAGAAAAACAGGCTTAAATTGACACTACTTGTCCCAAATTGACCATATGTGTGAAAGATAGCAAGCACACTAACAAGTAAGTGGTATGTGGCCACAATTTCTATTATCAGGTAACAGGATTGGAGTGGGGGTACAGTGTTGGGCATTAATCGAGTCATACTGCTAGCGACATTTTCCGAAGCGGCAGAAGAACGAATCTTGCTTGCACGGCTTGCACTATCCATATCTTCGATTTGTTCTTCTGCCGCTTCGGAAAATGTCACTAGCAGTATGACTCGATTAATGTCCAACACTGTACCCATACATCAGTGGTGGATTTCAGAGTATGACCTTGATGATCCCAAGGTGACATTTACATCAGATCAGGCACACTATGAGCTACTGAAGCCGAGTGAGGAGTATGCCTCCAAGATGAAAACTGTGTTAGAGAAGATTTACCTTAGCAAAGCTGTCACTGAATGTATCCTTAATGATGAATATGCAACATATGAGGACTTTCTCTGGGAAATGCAGTGAGTTGCACTTGAGTCAGACTTGTTGGAGACCAATGTGATTTTTTAAAATTGTATAAATAATTCATACCCTGTTATCAGCCATCGGCTCTTTAGGGGGGAAGTTTCTTTGCCTGGAGCTCTTTTGCTTTCATTTTACTGTGCTCTTTGGGATAGGATAGGGACGGAAGGTAGCGGCTGTGGCCTATTGATTACGGAAACAACTCCGGAATTTTCCTGGAAGGACCGTGCAAAACCACAGAAAACCATGGTCAGAGTTGCCGGCCCTGGGATTTGATCCCAGGACCTTCCGATTAGCAGTCGGACACCATATTCCCTCCTCCAAACTGCTTCGGTTACCAATGTGAAATTGTTCTTCTCTGGATGCATAAAACTTGTTTCACACAGGATAATGTGCCAATAAAAATGGTACAGTGTTGGACATTAATCGAGTCATACTGCTAGCGACATTTTTTGAAGCAGCAGAAGAACGTATGGCTTGCACTATCCATATCTTCGATTAATTTTTCTGCCGCTTCGTAAAATGTCGCTAGCAGTATGACTCGATTAATGTCCAACACTGTACAAACTATCTTGACATTTTAAAAGGGGTACGTGACAAAAAAGTGTGGGAACCACTGCTGTAGGGCTATGAGATGAGACTTTGAATTTGGTTTGCCTATACAGGGTGGGCCAGACTCAATTAGGCAATCTTTGATCATTAATTAATCAATAACCAATTCATCCAAAGGTACAGGGCGAAGTGCCCTTTGTTGTCGAAAGACGGCTCTGTCATACGCCATGAAGGAGCTCAATGCTATGCGCATGCGCAGGAGAGAAAACATGGCCAGACTCAATTAGGCAGTTTTTGATTACATGTTATTTTTATTGATGTGTTAACAATATTGAAAAGGGTACAAAAAGCGAATAACCCACACCAAGTCATCGATTTTCAAGGTAGTGGTCGACCTGGGCACCCTCTGTGTCAACACAGGCTTGCAGACGCAAAGCAACAATTTCACACGCCTTCCTGCACATGTCAACCGGGACATTGTTGAATTCCTGAACAATTACATGACGCAAATGTTGTTCACTGTCGTCTGTCAATGGGGTTAGCGTACACCTTATCCTTTGGGTTACCTGAAGGATAAGGTGTACGCTAAACCCATTGACAGTGAACAACATTTGCGTCAGGTGATTGTTCAGGAATTCAACAATGTCCCGGTTGACATGTGCAGGAAGGCGTGTGAAAATGTGGCTTTGCATCTGCAAGCCTATGTTGACTCAGAGGGTGCCCAGGTCGACCACTACCTTGAAAATCGATGACTTTTGTGTGGGTTATTCGCTTTTTGTACCCTTTTCAATATTGTTAACACATCAATAAAAATAACATGTAATCAAAAACTGCCTAATTGAGTCTGGCCATGTTTTCTCTCCTGTGCATGCGCATAGCATTGAGCTCCGTCATGGCATATGACAGAGCCGTCTATCGACAACAAAGGGCACTTCACCCTGTACCTTTGGATGAATTGGTTATTGATTAATTAATGATCAAAGACTGCCTAATTGAGTCTGGCCCACCCTGTAGAATGAGTCAGTAATGATAATGAGTACATACAAAATAACATGATCTCACAGCTCATATTTCATGTAATGAAACAATGGTACACTACTGAAGGTCACCCGTAGGTACACTACTGAAGGTGAGCCTGTTACTTCATGTGGATGATGCATATGATACAGTATGTGGAACAATTTGCCATTCAATTCTCTTTAATTTTAAATGGGATTTGATCCAATCACTTCTATTATTTGTGATTTACAGGCCAACATGTGGATTGTATCTTAACAGGCTTGCCCTGGGTGACCCTGCATTACCTCTTATCACTAAAAGTAGTGGTCTGTTTTTGCATACACTAGGTTGCTCTGGAAGTAATTCCTCCTGTTTTTTCTTACTGTATTACCTCACATAAAGTGGCATGCCGGTATAAAACGAGGTCGACCAGCATGCCGGTATAACCAGGGGGTGGCCGGCATGCGGCAATAACCGAGGTAGATTTCCGTAATTTTGATCCTTGCCAAATTTTTTGGAATGTTTCTGGTACCATACTAAAATAATGTTACAATGACAAGTGTGCAGGCTGTGAAAATATGCAAGTTCTATTTCACAGTGCATATAAAAAATGTAGAGTGTGTGACCAATCCCATTGTCAGCCTGCTTTGACAGGGGAACCCCCTGCTCCAACATACCAGTACTGTTTAAATAGAGATTATTGCCAGACACTGCAATTGAAAACAATAAATGATGTACAGGTACCCTATTCGGAAAATGTGCCGTTTAGATAGCCTTTACGTGAATTTCGATTTTCAGATAAATGTCAAGTTCGGAAAGGATAATCTGAAAACCTCGCCTTATACCGGCATGCCGATATAGGCACCAGATCTCGCATTTCGAAAAACTGGTCGACCTCGGCTACATTTGCATGCCGCTTTATGTGAGGTAATACGGTAGTAGGAAATTCAGTATCTAGGCATTTCACAGCCTTGCATTGTTGGCCACAGATTTTTCACCCCTGAGACATGTAACATCTCTCAGTATCTGAATAATTCAATTAAGCCATTGCTAAATGACATCTCATGTTATTGAAACAAGCAAATAAAAATGCAATAGAGCTTGCTTGATGAGTAAAGTCACATTCAATTATTTACAGAAGAAACATTTAAAATGGTCATTGTCTAAAGACTTGTTACGCCTGCAGATTAAAACTGTGGGAAATTGCCCAGAGGTAGATCATTAATTCCATGACATCATATTGGTTTGCAATCCTCAATATTCTGCCCAAATATGCCTTGTAGGTCATTTTGTAGACAAGTGTAGCCACACCAGAAATTGCCTTCTCAATCTCGGTGATGAATTAGTTTTAACTGCTACAATAGTTGCATCTCTAATCTAGTAGGTGTAATACGTTTTCAGTATTTACTGGAACATAACCATTTTACAAGGACAGGGGCAGTAGCTGTGAGCATCATCAAGCAATTGAAAGGGTCGGTGCAATACTGCCATAACCCTCCAAACCTGATTTTGAGAAAACTGCAGTTGAAAGTTTGAAGCCGGCGCCGGTGGACTAGTGGTTAGCGCGCTCGCCTCTGGTCCCAAAGTTGTGGGTTCGAACCCGGCCGAGGTCTGTGACTTTTCTCCGGGTGGTAGAAAAGGGAGAGTGCGCCTTCCTTTGGAGGGGAAGTAAAGCCGTCGGTCCCGTGTGCTTGTGACATTGCGCGAGTGCACGTTAAAGATCCCCAGAGTGGCCAAATTTCCAGGAGGACCACCCCCTGGCGTCGGTGTTGAGCCTTAGCGGCAGAAATAGGCCGACGTTAAGCCCCACTGAACAGTAGTTGAAAGTTTGAGAGGCCATATACATCCCATATACCATGTGACTTATTTCATTTGATTTGTCAGTGACCAATGGCAGAAACTGCACAATTTCAATGGATTTTATTAGATACATGAGTGTAGTATATGGAAGTCTACTTAACTCAATTTGCATCATTTGGTGGGTTAGGGCGGTATTGCACCGACCCCTTCAATTGATTAGGCACATTGAGGTACTGGTAATTGTTTGAAGGTATCTCCAGTCTGCCCATCCTTCCTCTAATGATGCACAGCACAAAATGGGCGAGTTGATGAGCTTATTCGTTACAACCTGTGAATGGTGCCAGTGCAGAGATTATTTAGTTCAATACATTTAACAGTATTGGATAGACCGCAAGGTCTAGAGTATCTAGACAGTGGTGCACCAGAGGGGTATAATAGCTTTCTCTTGATCAGAAGGAGCACAACATGCAGTCTTTTGCAAAGATAGCCAGCCCTTTGCATGCCTTGCAAACCACTACCAGCATCAGTAACACACATCACCCACTTCCGGACAATGTAGTGTACACTTCTATTGTGTCTCCAAAAATGGTCATCGTGATCTCATTAATCAAGAACTACCAATTCTGACAGACATCCATGTCAAACTTTATTTTGAAATATGATCTGTCAAAATCAATTGAGTGGCTGAGAAGCAGAGTGGTTCATATCGAAAAAGTTAGTTTTGAGAAAAATGCATTCAAAGTTCTATGCTTGCCTTGCAGCCACGGTAAAAGTAAGTCACATTAACTTAATAATTTGATCAGCAAATATTACAAATGTCTTTAGGCCAAGTTACAAAACAGAGTTGGGCATGGGGAATGACATGCAAGCGACAACTCAAAATGGCCGAATTTTGACATGAACCACTTTGCTTCTCAGCCGCTCAATTGTCAGTCCGATATATTCTGGCTCTCTATAACCATCGACTTCACTTTGGGCGAGTGTTGAATGTTAAATAGGCACCTGCCCTGAACTTTTTTGTTACTGATATGACCCACCCTGCCACCATATTTGCTGTGACGAAACTTTCTGGATATTGGAAGTGGACTTAATCTGTCATGTCACACCATTCAACTGTGCATATTTCTTACAAGAAAAAATAGGAGATGTTACTTTCAGAATCCACCAATAATCAACTTCATTATGAAGTTATAACCCAACAAACTTGGCAAATATGAGCAAATATTAGTTGTGCAAGACTTGGTAGATCATTACATAAGTAGCATCAGGTAGCATCCAAAAATGGTCTTATATATGACTAAGACCACCATGACATGGAGACATTCATCACCAGCAAGGGTATTACATGAAATTAGGTGGAATATGGTAGTGCATGATCTGACCACCATTTATAAGAGAAGGTATAATAGGTCATTTTTTTGGCTAATGCCAGCCATGGTTTTGTGAAATTAAATGGTAATAAATGCATTAGTGCCACAAAATTAATACTACTTAACTTGTGGGGACTGAAGTTTATTTTATTCAATAACATGCAGGATGATCCAAATGGTACAGTACACACTTCCACTCAGATTCAGTGTGTCCTGCAGTATTCCAAGATGAAATTATCCTAGTTGATTTTGGCAGTTTTGTTTTGTCCCCCTATAAAGACTCAGCCCTATCAGGGGGTAAAATAAATAAATAAACTTAGGCAATTTTGTCTTTATTAGCGAGATAATTAAATGTTAATTTTTATTATGCCACAAAAGGCTGTGGCAGAGAATATTTTTGTTAGATGAGTAAGACAACCCGTATGGCATGGGTGTTTAGGGAGACAAATTGCCCTCAAGAGGACCCCTATTTTTCATGTATGGGACAAAGCTCCATTGTCTTGTTTGATAATATGCATTAATCAACTAATGTCATTTTGTCTTGGAATAAGTCACAAAACCTAAGTCTGAGGGGGAAAAGATCATTGACTGTCATCTTCCAATTTCAGCATGGAGGGCTTCCCCCAAACGACCGTGCCTCAAACCTCAACAATGTCACTTCTCACCCAGAAAGTAACTGAATGAGGCTTGCCAGAGACTGTCAGTGGGGTATTGCTTAATAGCCTTTGGCATGGCCCCTGCAGGTATCCCAGTCATATTGCCCTTACCCAACACAAGGACACTTTGTCTTTCATGCCTACAGCTACACTGTAAACCGCAAAGCATTAAAAGAGCATCCGCAGTATAGCCATTGCCGCTCTTGTGCCAAAAAAAACCATCACTCAAAAGAGCATCACTACCGAGTCTCCCAGGAGCACTAAGTGAGGAGCAAGGTGGCGTAGTGGTTAGTGCCAAAGCCTTCCACCTCTAAGGTCCCGAGTTCGATCCCATGTGGATAGAGTTTCGATGGGTTCTCTCCATGTTCGCATGGGTTTTCTCAGGGTTCTCCCCGTTTCCTCCCACAATCAAAATCCATCACAGCAAAGGCAATGATTAAAGTCGGTCAATTAAAAAGATGATCCCCTAAAATGCCCAAGGAGGTTTATCACGGGGTGTCCATTATTATTATTATTATTATTATTATTATTATTATTATTATTATTATTATTATTATTATTATTATTATTATTAAGTGAGGACCATGTGCAACATTATCACTGTCAACATGGAGCATTAAGTGAGGTCTTTTGAAATGCTTAATGATAATGTTCCATACAGCCCTCACTTAATGCTCCATTGGAGACTCAGTAGTGATGCTATTTTAGTGCTTTGCAGTTTACAGTGTAGCAAATTGATTTTCAGCTGTGACCCAAGTTTCCTGCCCCCCCCCCCCCAAAAAAAAAGCTTTTTGGAGGGGGGAAATAATCGAACATCAAGATATTTATTTTATGTAATGCTGATCACTGCATAAAAATTATCCTCCCTTTGTACTATTACTGATGGGCCAATACCACAAGACCAATTGGGTCATTCCACGTCAGTTCGGCACGATATTAGCCCTTGGTATCTCGAATTTCGTTCATACTTTTTTAAATGGAAGTACTCCACCCCAAACAAATGTGGCCCGGCCATTCATCCGAAAAAAATTTAGCAACGGAACAACGGGCGACGAAATATTATCGATTTTATCGTTTTTGTCTCTGTGCGGTATCCGAAAAGTGACGATATCTCCCTTGATATCAATCGTAGAGAGATGTGCACGGAATAGACATAGGCCACCAAATATATTTTTATGTAATATCTTTAAGAATTTACGCTAAATTTTAAACTTTAAATTTACTTTTTCAAAAACGCTATTTTTATTTATTTTCACTTTTTCCCTTGCATAAATATTCAATTCAATGGGGAGGTGTGGTGGCCGTGATGGTAACGTCTTGACTTGCTGTGTGAAAGGCCCCAGGTTCGATCCCCGCCTGGGGAACTTTCCTTTCACCTGCGTCAGGAGGGTCTCTGACCTGCACCAAGGAGGTGTCTGGCAACCTAACCTCCTGGGGAACAGCACATGACCCCTTTCCAGACGTGCACTTGCACTCATGTTCCCTCCCCGAAAATCCCTATCCTTACCTCTTGTCCTTTCATCCTTGCACCGGTGTTAGAAGAAAATAATAAGAAAATTGAAGGAAAATGGTGGTAATCCACCCCCCCTATAAGGGCCCATGGCCCTAGCACGGGGTAACGTAAAAAAATATATATATATATTCAATTCAATTCCATTTATTCCTCGGGTTCGCACCCCTCAGGAAGACCTCCCTTTACACTTTATACAAACAACACACAGAATTACAATCACCAGTAATAATAACTTTGTACATCAGTATACTCTCACAATGGGCAACACAACCCGTCATTCACCTGCTCAGTCCAGTATTATATCCACGAAACGGAGATATTTTGTCGCCTCCCTAAAATAATCAAACAGTCGTGACATCAATTGATCATGGGGGATTACAAATAATAAGTGTGGGGATCCCTTTGGCGGAGGTGCGACTTCATCAAGGCAGACTGATCTTGTTGAATTAAAAAATAGGCACTCAAAAAGAAAGTGATACAATGTAAATGCTACATAAATATATATAGTCCTTTGTGTTAATTATCCCGTTAAAATGTCGATGGGCAATTCATAATTGTTCGAGATAAAAATTATCGAAATTGATGATACACCGCTCATGCATATCTCGCTAGTGTCTTGAACGAACGTTCCTTGGGTATTTTTTGGCCCAGTATACAGGATTAACTCATGATGTAAGTCTGGTGACTAATTTTCTTATTACAAATTCTGAACCAATGAATGTATTTGGCATTCAATAATTTTCCAATGATTTTGTCAAATATAATTACCATTAAGTAATAGTAATCATAATAATTGACAAAATCACTGGTAATTTATTGAATTATTAAAGTATTAATTGGTTCAGAATTTGTAATGTTTAAAGAAAATTAGTCACCAGACTTACATCATTTTATCAATTATTATGATTTAATGATAATCATAATAACATTGACAAAATCATTGGAAAATTATTGAATGACTAAAGTATTAATTGGTTCAGAATTGGTAAAGTTTAAAGAAAATTAGTCACCAGACTTACATCATTTTGTCAATTATTATGATTTAATGATAATCATAATAACATTGACAAAATCATTGGAAAATTATTGAATGACTAAAATATTAATCGGTTCAGAATTGGTAAAGTTTAAAGAAAATTAGTCACCAGACTTACATCATGAGTTAAGCCTGTTTACTGGGCCAAAAAAAAACCCCCCAATGAATGTTCGTTCAAGACACTAGCGAGATATGCAGGAGTGGTGTACCTTCAGTTTCGATAATTTTTATCTCGACCCATTATGAATTGCCCATCGACATTTTTACGGGATAATTAACACAAAGGACTATATATTTATGTAAGGGAAAAAGTAAAAATAAATAAAAACAGCGTTTTTGGAAAAGTAAATTTAAAGTTCAAAATTTAGCGTAAATTCTTAAAGATATTACATAAAATATATTTGGTGGCCTACGTCTATTCCGTGCACATCTCCAATTAATTTAAGTCCCTATGTACATCTCTCTACGATCGATATCAAGGGAGATATCGTCACTTTTCGGATACCGCACAGCGCCAAAAACGATAAAATCGATAATCTTTCGTCGCCCGTTGTTCCGTTGCTAAAGGTTTTTCGGATGAATGGCCTGGGCCACATTTGTTTGGGGTGGAGTACTTCCATTTAAAAAAGTATGAACGAAATTCGAGATACCAAGGGCTAATATCGTGCCGAACTGACGTGGAATGACCCAATTGCAAAATGAGCAGGCATACTGTAGATTCTTGGAAATAATGAATTGAAGCTTTAATTTCTCTTTCCCCTTGCTATACTGCAAAATGCCTGTGGCATGAGTTACTTGCTGTTTTTAGTCACAAAATCAAATGTATATGTTAGGCTCAAACCCCGAAAACGGCCATTGCGCGAAAAAACCGTCCATTCTGCAGAATGCTCCATGTCAAACCGTCCATTCTGCAGAATGCTCCTTTCTCAAACCATCCATTCTGCAGAATGGACGGTTTAATGAAACGGCCAGAGCCCGAAATGCTCTTTTTAAGGCCAGAACGCTTTCCTGGGCGAAACGGCTTACACGTCAGGACTCCAATTTCGTGTCGGGATGGCTGGTTTAGAAGACGCCCATAACTCGTTGTGGCAGTTTCCTGTTTCCCACTGTGCCATGTAGAAGCTGGAAATAAGTCACCCTATTGTTGTTTGGCAAATGGTTGAAATACTTAACATTTGATGCTGCTGTTTACTTTCCAGGAACTATTACCTCCAAATATTTATTACCATTTTTACTAGTACATCATTTCCAAGAACGGTGTTACCTCCAAATATTTGATACCAGGGCGACACGGTGGCCGAGTGGTTAGCGCCGCAGGCTTCCACCTCTAAGGTTCCGAGTTCGATCCCCGGGTCGGACGGAGGATACTTATGTGGATAGAGTTTCGATGGGTTCTCTCCGTGTTCGCGTGGGTTTTCTCGGGGTTCTCCCGTTTCCTCCCACTATCAAAATCCATCACATTACAGGCAAATGATTAAAGTCGGATATTCAAAAGATGATCCCCTAAGAGGCCCAAGGGGCCTATCCATTATTATTATTATTATTATTATTATTATTATTATTATTATTATTATTATTATTATTATTTGATACCATTATTACTAGTACATCATTTCCAAGCACTGTGTTAGTCCTACCTCCAAATATTTATAACCATTATTACAAGTACATCTTCCAGGAACTCCTATCCTTCAATTATTAGTCTATTTGCTTTTGCAGGCACTGTTCGGATGACACTTAGAATTGCACTTAATATTGCTTGATCGACATTTACTTTTCTTATCAGTGCAGTACTTTTTGCAACTGCAACTTATGAATCCCTGCTTACTACCTGAACTGAAGCTGAACTAGCTGAAGCCGATCGAAGAGATACAGAACTGGTGGAATAAGGAACTTCGTCCAGATCTATAAAATTGGAATCAGCAGGTGTGAACTCATTGCGAGCATACAGCCTCTCTAAAATGCCTTCTTTCGTGCCCAATTGGTAGAGCCCAGATTCATTAACGTCGACAACAACCGCTAACACATTCCTAGGAGCCAAACGTCCTCGATCGCTTTCAGGTACCCCAACCACGACGTTTCACCCTATGTCGACAGGGGAAAGCCTTGAGTTGGACAGAGAAATCATTTCCTCAGCTTGTTTTTTCTGATTGAATCTTGTATTTCAACCATTTGCCAAACAACAATAGGGTGATTTATTTCCAGCTTCTACATGGCACAGTGGGAAACAGGAAACTGCCACAACTAGTTATGGGCGTCTTCTAAACCAGCCATCCCGACACGAAATTGGAGTCCTGACGTGTAAGTTTCGCCCAGGAAAGCGTTCTGGCCTTAAAAAGAGCATTTCGGGCTCTGGCCGTTTCATTAAACCGTCCATTCTACAGAATGGATGGTTTGAGAAAGGAGCATTCTGCAGAATGGACGGTTTAAAACTGTTTAAAACATCCATTCTGCAGAATGCTCCATGTCAAACCGTCCATTCTGCAGAATGGATGGTTGGACAATGAGCATTCTGCAGAATGGACGGTTTGACATGGAGCATTCTGCGGAATGCGCCATCCATTCTGCAGAATGGATGGTTTGGCACAGATCATTCTGCAGTATGGACGGTTTTTTCGCGCAATGGCCGTTTTCGGGATTTGAGCCTAACATATATACAAGGTGGCTCAAATATGAAGGGGACTGAATTTTATAGAACAAACCTTATTTCACATTGACTTCTTTTACATGTCACCCGTTTCAGCGTTCTGGCAGCTGTTTTATTCCCTTCAAAAGAAAAAAAAGAGGAAAAAAAATCGGTTGTGGGTGCATCCACTCTGGAACAAACGGCTTTTTGGGTCTTGGAGAACTGCTATGGTGCCACTCTCGATGACTGCTGAGACTTGGAAACTGCTCGGGAATGAAGTAGTGAACCCAGGCTTCATCAGTGGTCACTACGGGCGTCAAAAATTGTTCTCCTTCTTCAAACTGTCCCAGGAGAAGGCTGACCACCTGCATGCGCATCATTTTGTATCCCCTGCAATAAAATCGATGCAATTTGGAACTTCAGGACAAAGAATGCACTAGCCTTTACCTTCAATAGGCTATTCCTTTCACCTACTCTAATATAAAAAGTGACATAAAAATTGACAAACCTACGAAAGTGAAGGTTGGGATACGCCACAGACGTGACTTGTCACTCTCTGTGGCCTCGTTGAGGGTGCTCATTGCCTCTTTACGACACTTGAATATGCATTGCCATGCAGTGACTTTGGCATATTATCTTTTGTAGTAGTGTTTTAGCAGTGTTGGGTCTCGGTGAGATCTTGAGAAACCCGTCGGAATTTTTTTCTTCAACTTTCATGATAATGGTAAATGACAGCCAAATATTTGAGCAGCACATTGTTCGCTAAATCTAATAGTTAATCGAATTCATGGTGATTGCTCGATGTGGAAATACCTCGAATGATTTTATTACAATGATGAATCATGCATACCCACATAATAATTATATTAAAATTATCAGAAAACAACATGTGACACAAAAATTGGCGACCAGCAACATACCATTGCCATATTATATGGTAAATTAAAACTGAACTTATGGAGGATTCAGGCCTCAGCTGATTCCATATTATATTGTATAATATGGGGAAATCAGGCTGTGGGGGCTCAATGGCTTTGTGGTGCCCAATATTACTAAATATTGCAACTTAAAATCATGAAGAACAATATGATTACTATTAGGAACCCTTACTTGATGAAAAAAATTCTGCAATAATCCAATCTTGCTCAACCCAAGTCATTTTCTTGACTTGCCAAAACATCAAGGTGCAGTTGTGACACAAGTCTCCCAAAAAAAAGTCAAGCTCAAGGTCCCATATTTCTGAAATGATGTGTAATAATTAATGCCCAGAATAAACAAACGCAATAAAAATACCTTTGTGCTTTTTAAAACAGTTTAGCCATGCAGCAACAATCCATTCAAGGCGCCAGAAATGCACGTCCACTTGATCGAACTATTCACTGAATACTGCTTGTCAAGGTAGTGTTGGATACGCGATAAAATTCTAAAGGGCCAGTCAAAAGGACACATGGGAAGGCCAGGAAAAAATATTGGTCATTATAGTCTACATATTTTTTGGAACCATGTGGCCAGCTAATATAAGTAGCGGCTGAGATACTAGCAGTTATTTTTAGTAAGGAATAGCAGCTTTAATGAATATTACTTGCGGGGTCACGCTACCCATCAAATTACATCAAATCGATATATTTATTAATTTTTTATATAAAAATAATCTGAAACACAGTATATTAAGCTCAAACAATCGGAAACGCTCATCGAGTGGGGGGAAACAGGAACGTGTTCTGGACTTCTTGTCGTCTCTAATTAAAGGCCAAAACGCGACTTTTGTGTAGTGGCTGGTTTTCATTTCCCACTATGCAAAGTGAGAAGTTTCCCTGCATACCGGTATTCGTTTTTCGTAGGCTATGTAGGTCACTTTTTGGCGGGGCAGGATGGAATGGGGGGATGGCGGGATAGACTATGCGGATGGATGATATGTGTATGTTTATTCCCTTCTCGATGCAAATGAATATCAAGCCCCCCCCCCC
>JYFJ02000400.1:115205-138007 GCA_000934665.2 Catajapyx aquilonaris | reverse complement strand
CCGAAGACCATCGAGATGCTGCGATGAAAGACCAATGATCATGTAGTCATTGTAGAGGATGCTGGTGATGCTTGCTGAGGGCTGTGAAGGCGGCGGCAGCAGCATGGTAATGTAGACCTGTCGGCTGTCAGACCATAACCTCAAGGCTGCACCTGCATGCATAAAATAAAGCATTTTGTAAAACATGTCAAACCACAATTACTCTAGTACAACTTTTGATATAATAATTATATCATAATTTCATAATTATTACGAATGTCTGCAAAAGAACTGTCCTATGTTCAACTCAGCCCATCAGCCAACAATAGATTCAACTTTAAATGTCCCCAAACAGAGTATCAGGATAAAATATTATAGTGATATTGAATATAATTATGAAATATTGCTATTTGCAAAGAGCCATTTTGAAGGGAATTAAATTTGTCAAATGTAGCAATATAGGACTTATTTTCTAAATGGCCAACAATTCAGCTTATCAAAATCTGTACCAACATGATTGTAGCTAACGCCAGCGCCAGGTAACAATGCAAATTTACCAACCGCCGCCATTACATGTCGGTGATCATCTTTGGCGTAAAATGGCCTACTTACTGTTAGTGCCTTAGGGGTAGCATAAGGTCAAAGCAAATATGGCAATTTAATCGCAATTTTCTAGTGGTTTTTCTTTTAATTCCCATTACATTGTGGACACTAGGCAGGATTGAGGCAATTTGACTGATGGGTGCTAGGAAGTCATCTCTTTCGGCATAGTCAACGACTGCACTTTTTTCAACATCTTTACATGAACCACTTTAATTCCATTTTGGGCCATTTAACAGACCAGCAGTTATGCCATTCAATGGCATACCTACATTGCAATGCGCCAAGGTCAAGTGTCATTCGTCGAGCCCCATTTTATTGCACAAGTCCAGTATTTCTAATGGAGCTAGTCGCAAGCAATTATTGGTTTTACTGCTCATTGCTTTTTTTTTTTTTGCTTCCACTGTTCTTGCTGCACCATGTCTGTTAACTCAGATTCTTGCCTGAACAAATTATTTGACAGTTTAGGACATTTAGGGCAATGTTTTTCGTACCAAATACAGATTTGAGTAGGCAATAATCCGATATTATCTGACCTGGTACAACCGACCCTTAATTGCTGCGTGATGTAAACCTGTAAACGACGGATTTTTAATCGCTGCTGTACTCACCATTCATGCATTCCAGGGCTGTCTATAGTGCTAGGTATGCGTGGCTTAACCCGATGTCCAACTTGACCCCACTTGACGGAGGATGAGACATCAATCTTCGGTCCACGGCAGTTGTCTGTAGACCTGGCGAGAAGCACGCACGTCCGCCTTCTTTGGAGATCAAGATGAGAAAGATGGAGCTGCACCAGGGAGTACCTGGCTGCTCATAGGGCTGGATAGGGGGGGTTGGGTTGGATCAACCCCCCCACCCACCCCAAAATATGCTCTATCTTTATGGTCAAATGCCTGGGTGCACACCTCAGCATGACCTGGCCTGTTACTATACAAGTAGGTTGCATATACCGGGCTTGGTATGCAAGCGAGCCAAAGTATGAATCAATATAGGCACCGACATAGTCCATATTTGAGTAAACAAGCATTAATATAACGATTATTTCATCCAATAAATCGATTTACCAATCTACTCTACCCCATTCAGCAGCAAAATTTCGTTGTGTTTGCACAGCTTGTTGCTTTTTTGAATTAACTTTTCGGACAGTTTACATCGCATATTTATTACGCTGTGTGACATTCGCGCACATACAATGGCTTCAAAAATAGTGAATTGCAACTAGCACTAGCAAATTGCGGGATTTTTTTTTGTGTATAATGCAGTAACTTCTAAATAAAGTCACTGTGTTGATAGGTATTGATCACCAGTTTGGATTAATATCCATGAGAGAGAATTTTGATTAGAACGTAATTATCAAGAGATAGCAGGATACCCGGCGTTGCTCGGGTTATGAAATCAAGTGAACAACGCTATTTATATGAAAATCAAAATAATGTCAAAATATTGTAGCAAGTCATTATAGCCCATCTTGCAGCGATGGCGCTCTTTCTTTACAATAAGTACATGTAAGAATCATGTGAGTATCGAGGTAGAGCATTGGTCTAGTGGCTTAATAAACGCAAAAAGGTTTTCTCCCCCCTCCCCCTCCCTCTCCCTCTCCACCCCCCCTTCCTCTCCCTTTTTTCCGACGGAAAAAGTCAGAAAATTTTATTTAATGGCTTCGCTTGTTGTGTTGTTGTCCATCCCGGCCCGGCAGCCCCCATCCTACGCACCCCATTGTGACTACATTTGTCTTATACCCGGGAGTTCCATTCTCAAACCTATGAGCCCCCCTAATATTCAGTCCCAGTGTTTAAACTATAGGTCCAATCCACTCACCGGCACATGCAAATGAAGCAGCACAATATTTAGGGCATTTTGCATAGTTTTTTGCAGGCTGACCTTTGACCTAAAAGGCCCTAATATTAGGTTTTTGGTATGGAGCCAGGTCCTACCTTGGACTCCATCTGTCGGATATTTCGAAATGAGACTGTACAGAGCACAGTACATAGATATACGGTATATCTCTCGTATGCCCCTCTCGCCCCTCTACCCTATAGCCAAATGCAGAGCTGGTATCAGTATGAGTGTGACGTAAGCGGGTGGTCATCGTGTCACCTCCTTGGGATCATCAGGATGGACATTCGGCGTCACTGTTTCGTGGCATTGCTCTATGGATTAATAAAATAATAAATCCCCACCGGCGTCTGCTGTGGGTGGAGATGCGCAGATCGTCGACGCGGTTTTAGATAGGAAAATATTTTCGTGTAGGCTTGGCCACCTTCCTGTCTCTTTCACATCTATCCTCTTACATATCCCCCCCCCCTTTCCACCCCCGCCAGAATGTCTATTTACAGATGCACTTCAAGGAGAAATAAATGCGAAATGTGAGATAAAGTAACAGCGAGAAAGGGTCCATAAGCGATAAAAAGAAACGGCGTCTTTCTTCGGGATCCGATCCTAAAACCCTCATGTTACGAAGAGAGCGGCTTAGCCACTAGACCAATGCTCTACCTCGATACTCACATGATTCTTACATGTACTTATTGTAAAGAAAGAGCGCCATCGCTGCATGATGGGCTATAATGACTTGCTACAATATTTTGACAATATTTTGATTTTCATTTAATTGTGTTCACCTTCAAAAAATTATTGCTCTCTTAAGGAATAGTCTCTCTCCTGGTTTCGGACACACAACCTCATACTTTTTATGAAGGCTATAACAAAGTATTGAAATATTCGTCGACCTGAGAGCATTGTTCTATAGATGGGTCGGTGAACGAACGCAAGCAGATGGCCAATTTTATTACAGGTCGGAATGCAGTTTGTAATGTAATTCCTGTAATAAAATTGGCCACCCGCTTGCGTTCGTTCACCGACCCATCTATAACAACAACAAGAACAAGAACAAAAAAAACTACGACGCAGCGTTGTTGTGAGACTATGTGCAGGAAGCGCTCATATACAATCCTGGAGTGTTGACGAGTACAAAATGAAGGACTAGAAATTGTTTAAAAAAAATTAAAAAAGAGAATTGGTTTAGGTCAGTGCGTCTGTTTGTCCGCTGTGATCAGTAGTGTGCAATGTGCAGAGAGCGAGAATGAGCCATCTGTATGAGACATATGGTACTACTCACAGCAATTTTCCTCCTGACCAGTTCTCAAGAGTTCCCGGGCAAAATAGGACCAAATAAATAAATAAATATATACGTACAAGCCGCAGGGTTTGACGTGAATACGTCTTCAACCTGCTGAAAACCGCCCTTCGACTCAAAAAAATGCCCTTCTTGGACTTTTGCCGGGATCACGGAAAGGTAAGACATGGGTATGAGAAACTTCAACGTTCTCCGTAACTGGGAAGTGGCTTAAATAGGGGTGACATAAAATTATGAAAACATACCGTATGTGCAAACCTTCCGCTTTATAATAAGAGATACAAAAATATTTCATATTAAAAATGGCGTTTTCCAGATATTATTTTTTGAAATGTGCATGTTGTTGCATAAAAACAAAAATTACCGCTGTGAAATAAAGTCGTATCTCACTGAATCTAATACATATTTCTCGACGTATGTCTGTCTCTCTGTCTCTCTGTCTGTCTTTTGTCCGCTATGCAAATCCATGCGGAGGCCTCCACATATGCCCCAGGAGTATCATTAGGGGTGGTTTTTTACTGGAAATTTCATAAGCACATTGGAATTAACCTCCGAGGTCTTCCTTGGCCACAGGAGGCGCAAAGAACTTTGGATGTTGGCCCCCTGTGTTCTAATAATGCTGTTCAGTTGCCCTGGAAACCATATATCCTTCCCTCTTCTCCTCCCCTCCCTCCCTCCCTCCCTCCCTCCCTCCCTCCCCCTGCCACCACATCCTCCAGCCCCTCAGTGTCATTACATTTCTACGTGGTGGCTGTACTTTGGTCAGTGTCTTTGCACTCACATTGGCTGCATACTTTATTGTTCCTATTTAATTTATTACACACTGTTGCCTTGGTTACGAGACTACTGGTGTAATTGGGTGATGATGACGTTTTGTTCATAATATTCAAAGAGTTCCATATCTTGCTATCCTGATGGTATCTTATTCCATGTTTATCCCCCTAGACACGGTGGCACGGTCCAGCTACGGCCTCGGGGCAGGCCCAGGGTTCCAGCTGGTGGTATACAAATGCGCTGTATGTAAGGATAGGCGGTTTTGGGTTGTTTCTTCAGGCAGCCCGGTCGGAATATTCTTGGCGTACTTTTCCTGCCATATCATACCTTTTCCTCTACGTACTGTGTCATGTGGTTTTTGTCGGAATTCTCCTGTTCCGAACTGTGTTACGTTCTGTGACATGTAGTTTTCAATCGTTTTGCTTATATTTGTTTTTCCCCCTTTGTAAAATTTGGACCTCCACATTCTCAATGTATATTCAAAAGTCGTTATGGGATGTGGTTTAACGTGTTTAAGGTGTGGTATAATGTGGTCTACGTAGGTATGTGTCATGCAGTTTTCAATCTTTTTTGCATTTGTTTGTTTTTTCACTTTGTAACGTTTGGATCTCCACATTCTCAACACCCCACCGACTTTAACATGGGCCTAAAAACATAGCAGCATTGGCAGAAGCACATTGGATACACGCAGAGTTCGGCTAAGGGTGAGGGACCAAGAGACTGAGGAAGAACACCAAGCATGTCTCCACTCTATGAGAAACAGCGGCCATCAGTCGGAGATTAGCTCCATTTTCATCAACCCACCTCCTGCATGCCGCTTTCCACTACTCAGCAGACATGAACTATTCTTCTGGAGGTGTTGTTGCAATTGGATCTATGTCAGAGGTATGCCAACACTGTCAGGCAAAGAAGTGGAAGGGTGAAACAAAACCGATCTGTTGCTCCATTGGAAAGGTTAGCCTTCCTCTACTGGCTGAGCCTCCACAGCTACTTAAAATGCTCTTCTTATAGGCACATCACCTGATTCAAAACATTTCCTGAAGACCATCAGAAATTACAATTTGACCTTCCAGATGACATCTTTTGGGGCCAACGTTGTTAGAGAGGGGAACTTCATGCCCACATTCAAAGTGCAAGGCCACATTTACCATCGCATGGGATCACTCCTTCCTTCAGAAAATCAGAGTCCGCGGTTTCTGCAACTTTACTTCGTGGGGAACATGCAACAGCAGGCGGAATACCATTGCACCTACTTAAACGGCACATGCCTCCACATCATACTGCAACTTCAGGAGATGATCCATTCCACTCATGTCAAGAGCTTCAAACTTGCACTTGAGAGTCCTCCTCCTCTGGAATATGACTTGGTCATAGATATACAGACAAGCGACCACAAGGCGAGCATCGTGGTCGATTCAATCAACCTTCTTGCAATGAGATTGCTGTGAGCATGAGTGGTCAGGAGCATGGTAATAAGAGGAATATTGTGTTGAAGCTTCGAGACAACACGCTTCATCTATGCAATTATGAACGTAATTGGATGGCCATACCAAATATTGCATGTGAATCAAGTCGAAAAAACACACAATGGATGTCAGATTGTAAGCTCTGCCATGCTGGAGCTTCTACATTCTACATTTACTTCTACATTTACTCCACAACCTTCAATTTTCCATTACATACTTTTGCTGGATTTTGTAGGTGTATAATTGTGTACTCTCTTACAATCTGACATCCGCAGTGTGTTGTTTGGACTTCATGCACATGCAATAAGCTCCATGTCACTGGTATGCCAACATTGTATTTGTATAGCCATAATTATTGCAAAGGTTACTACCAAATCAATGAGTCACTCCTATGGAAAAGTATTTCATAACCCGAGCAACGCCGGGTATCCTGCTAGTACATTAATATATACCGAATTTTGATATAATTTAATAATAGAACGCATTCTACTTTGTTACAGAAATGTTGCGATGATGATGATGATGATGATGACCTTTCTTTCCATTGTTATTATGATTGACTTAGTAATGACAACAATGGTGATGTCAACCTGAACTATAAGACATAAGATTTTGGACAATCATTACATATACAGTGTGTTCCAAGTATTGGGGTGGTTTTAGTTATTGCAAATTTTTCCCATGGAGATGTAATTTTTGTGTGGCTTGAATCAAGGTGCCCAATAATTCACAGGTTGGTCAAAATATATAGCAGACTGTGCGTGCGGCCCTGAAGCCCCCTAGTCCTATTCAACCTACAGTACAAATAATTATAATGCATTAATTAGTATGCGCTGCTGCTACCCCACTTTGGAGTCTGAAATCACATCAATGTTACCAGCATCTGCTTGATAATCTGATTCCTCATGATCAGCTAGCTACCCCTGGGCTCTGAATCAGCTGCTCCTTCTCCACTTGTGAGCTTAGCAATCACATCAGTGTCATCCTCTGCAGCTTCCTTTAAGGACTGTCTTCTACATCTCCATCAGTGTTGTCAGTGTCAGCACCTCTGTATGTCTCAGTCTTCTGCGCCAGTCCCCAGCATGTGCCCAGCAGAATTTTGGATCAGATGATTCGGAAGGTGACATTAATGACAGGATCTATGAAAAGAGAGACTTCTCAGTACAATGGTGACAGGGTGGGAGAAAAGTTTATTCCTTTCGTATTTCCTGTCAAGTCACCAATGGGAAGTGCAAGGGGAAGTGGGCTCTTGATTGCTGGCCTGCTCCACCGTCTTGCTTCGCCTCTAGCAGGTTAGCCTGACCTTCCCTTGTTTTAGTAGTGTAGAACCTAGATAGTATAATGTTAGTTGTGAGGGAGTAATCAATTTTTTGTGCTATACCAATCCCTCATTTTTGTGTATAAGATAAATAAATATGATGAACCTTTTTGCCTGTCTTAAGATAACAAACATGGGATTAACACTCGCCTGTGCAATCGCTGGCGTGTCCGTCACCCCCTGGGAACCCCCTGGAATAGTGTTATAATAATGGAAAGAGTTCGAGTTGTAATTTCAGGTGGCAACATCCTGTTTGTATTATTTTGCTGTGACTTAATTATGCGTACTTCAGGTGATGGTGTTCAGACCAACCATTTTTGTGAATGCAAATAAAAATCATTGAGGACAACAAGTTCTTAAATGTTTGATGACTTGAGCAGATGTGTTGACGGCTCATGGTGAATAAATTGTGGCTAATTTAGCTTCCTCATCGTTCGTCTCATGTGCCTGCCTGGTAAGATGGCCAGAAGTCCTCCTTTATTAGGAAGGACAGTCCTACTTTTGACCACTGCGCCAACCCAAGAAGGACATTAACTTGTCCTTATTTTTGGGGCCTGTCTGAAAAGAATTATAAATTGCTTGACCTGGATTAGAACAGCGGAAAGATTGGGGGCCGAAGGCCACAATAACCACTGTTTTTTTTATTGATCTGTTAATATTGGCTCCATTTACACCACCCAGGTACTGCACTACTATGTGTCAGTATGTTTGGAAAATTCATTTTAGAACACCACAAAATAGCATACATCTCAACGTAGTGTCATTACACGAATATTTTAAGTGGGTTTATAAAAATGAAATGCTTATGTTCTAATAACCGTTTTCAAATATTCTTTATCAACATTTCTCACACCTGAATTCCCGTATACTTTTTACTCCTACTCTTGTCCTACTCTAGCTGCCAGCCAGAGACGTACTACAAATAGGAGCAACAATTGCATCTGTAAATCCAAGCTATGTCATTTAAACTTTAGAATGAGATTACACATATTCCAGATCTCTGTTTACTCTTGGAACAAACACAATTACAAATGTAGTAAATTATATTAAATACAAAATTGCAATTGGCACACTTTCCTGCGGAAACTGAATTTGGAATTTTAACCTGAGCACTGCAATTAAAGAACACAAATGTCAAGGTAACATAATTTTTTAAATACAGTATTTTACCCCGTGATGACCCTCGCGGGTTCTATATAGGGGGGTGGTACATTATCATTTTTTCCTCGATTTTTCTAGCTTCACTCCGGTGCAGCAGGGAAACAAGGAGATTGGGTAAGAAAGGGGATTTTTGGGGAGGGGACACTTGTGCAGGTGCATTGTCATGAAACCTTTGGGCCATGTGCTGTTCCCCAGGAGGTTAGGTTGCCAGACACCTCCTTGGTGCAGGTCAGAGACCCTCCCGACGCAGGTGAAAGGAAGTTCCCCAGGCGGGGATCGAACCTGGGGCCTTTCACTCAGCAAGCCGAGACGTTACCATCTCGGCCACCATACCTCCCCAAGGCAACATAATTATACAATAAATGAAATGAAGAAACCTTACAGACAACTGAATAATATACCTGATAACTTTTTATAGCTTTTATGAAGCGTAGAAGAGATAAATCATATGATGTCACTCGTCTAACTATCTGGAAAATAATGTCGGAGGATGAAGTCCATGCATTGAAAAGTTAGTCATGGTTATCCTTATGCATATACCACAATCCATACCGCCTCCAGATTTCAAAAACCATGTCATATGGTTGCAACTGACTTTCCAATGCACAAACTTCATCTTCTGACAATTCCAAATTATTACCATGAGCCATTGCCCTTGCCAGGTTATCTCCGCATACAGCCAAAATCTTTGGAATTATATCTTTTGTCATCTCCCTGTCCGTTATGAAGATTTCACGTAACTCCTTATTCAGTCTAACTCCAGACAGCAGATCCCATGCAATCGAAATTTTGGAGAAGTTATGAATATTAAGAATCTTTAATGTGTGGCTGGATGCTGACAACAGATATTTGGCTTGATCCATTGGCACCCTCTCAGTTATCTTCAATCGTTCAAGTGATTGAAAAGCAGATCTCACCATCATTTGGCAAGGAGCAAGATGAATAAATCCATTGCCATATAACTCAAGAGACTCTATGTATGGAAATAATTCACCAATGGTGGCCAGGTTAATTCCAGTGCATCCTGAAATTTCCAGGGATTTGAGCTTTGATGGGCCATGAATGTTCAACTGTAGTGAGAACAAAATAGTAAGGTTGGTGACATTGATCAAATGCAACTCTGACAGACGACCCATGCACGATTCTATCAGGCAGACAAGACTGGAAGCTGTACCTCCTCTTATTTGTAAGCGTTTAAGACCTAGGAGATTGTTAATTGGGCTTGGATCTGTGCCACTGGCCATGCTCAGATTCAGCTCTACAAGATGAGGAAAGTGTGACAAGAGCCTTGGTAAGTGAGTGGAGTCCATCGGTATCATGTATGAAGCAAATCTTTTCAAGGGATATATCCTTGTGCAGAGTGGCAACACTTCGGTCACGTGGTCAATGCTCAAACATTCCAGGCTGGGCAGGTTCTCAAGCAGGTGGATGGCAACATCAGGCTGAAGGAAAACAACATCAATTTTTTTAAGGTGGCTGCAGGTTGAGAGAATTCGAAGATCATGTGTCAGGAGGGCATCGTCAATCGTCACATCCTCCAGGAGTGGGCAATGCTCAGCCAACTGCTCCAGGTGCTGGGTGCGTGAAAGCAGTATTATGCAAACTTCACGGAGATTGGGCAGGTTTGCATATGGAAGAGATCTTAACACATTGTTAGTGGTTCTGTCCGTCCCTTCGTAGTATGTGTTAAAAACTTGCAGCTCATTCATAACATGAAGATTGGTGAACAACTGGCTGTAACAATGTGATGGAAGTGTCACAAGTCCCTTTCCATCCTCTGCTGTTATCTTGGTGCATTTAGGATGCAATGCTTCCCTAATGCTGTAGTTGTTGTCTTCTACCTCTGAGTACAACTTGAGTGTCTTCAATACGAATTCGCTTGCAAACACCCTGGGTATGCCATGGACAAATTGACTAATCCCATCCTAATTGTGGCCATTGCTCCTCTTGCAGGCTTGTAGCACAGCGCTGGTCAGGCAGCTCAGGCTCATGAGCCTCAGGCTTTGAGGCTGTTTCCTTCTTGGCATGGCTAGGGACAGGGGGGGATAACCCCTGTGAGAACTAAAGTGTATAAGAGTTTATCTGCATGAGTGGATTTTACATTATGCCAGCAGTCTTTAAGTTTATCATACAGAAACATAAAATGGAGGTCTTTCCATTATATCTTCATATTAAAAATTAAAGTCACAGTAAGGAAATATTAGGCCAACTGGCCAAGCTTACACTCCTTTCAGCAATTCTGCCCATTGAAAATGCTTCTGGCATGCCAAGTTGATGTTTTGTTCTGTATTAATTTTGTTGTAAATGTTGAGTGAATGGGCTGTTGGGCCTTAATGGCTTGGTCGGTCCAATAAATTCCAAATAGTAGAGAATTAAATTTTAGACATTTATCTGAATTGGTGGATAATTATGCCAGCAGCCTAAACAAGGAAATTTTTCCAATACAAAAATGGAAGTGTTATGTGTGGCCTAGATTTTTCATTATTATTTTGCTGGCTTTAAAAAAAATCAGAATCACAATAAGAAACTATGAGACCAATTGCTTTTGGTCCTTTTAGAGCTTGTAAATCTAAATATGTTAAAAAGTACTTACCAGTTGAGGGGTCTGCAATGGCGACGGACAGTAGTTATTACTGTTACACAGCAGCACTTGTGGTATGTATGTTGCAAATGTAGGCACTGGAAGGGTGTAAAAATTCTGGTGAGTTTGCGTAATAAAGAGCCAAGAAACTATGGCAATGTGGTTATCTCAGAATACATAACGGTGTGGCAGATGGATAGAGAAACGAATAGGAAAAAAGAAGAGAGGAAAGACTGGTATCTCTCTTAGTCTTATCTTAGTCTGTCTCCTATACCCCAAAGACCTGTCCTGCTTGGGTGGCCCTACCAATAGAAGAAGCTACCGCCGGCATAGCTCTTCAGGATCATGGGAAAACGCAAGCCCCACCACCCCGGCAAGGTGGAGATACATTGGGGGAGGGAGATTCTCAAAAAGTGGGATAAAAAAAATGCGGGAAGTGCAAAATCTTCAACAATTTATAGGCCTGCTTTGAACATATGACAGCGAAGGAAAACCACACAACACACACACACACCAAGACATTTCTCCCTATATAGCTAAAACTGTAGGGAGAATAAATCACAACGTCAGTGTGCAAAAGGACAACTTCAAAAATTAAGAACATAAAGAGATGCAAAGGACACCATACCTGTGCAACAATTTCTGTACAGGTAGGCCTAAATCTACACATGACTGTAGTAGTCTCGTCATTTCTACCTTCATCCTATTTGCTATACGTTCTTCTGCCCCATGAAGTAACCTTTCTATCTCATCTAAAGTCACCCCCATTTGCTCGGTTCACTTGGCGCAGGACTCTGCTTGACGGTTATCGGGAGGCACTGTTATCGGGAGGCATACGCCACACTTGCAAACTGCGCCGTAGCCAGAGGAGAAGTGCGGGTTTCAGCAAAGTACTGCCACCAGAATAATGGTGACTTATGGCCATCAATATGTGGAGCACTTGGTGCCGAAAGATCCAAGAGGTGGCACCTTCACTTCGGAAATTTACGCCCTTTGCACTGGGTCTCACTCTGCCAGCCACATACCCCATACTCGTCCAAGGGCGTTACCTATAATTACGTATATATACACGGCTCCATCCACTCTCGAGATATGAGTTTAGAACAATAGTAAGGTTATTTTTGGCCAATATATTTTATCTAATTGCACTTTTGAATTCACAAACGCGCAGTGTCCTACGTCATAAATATTTTCTGATTTTACACACTCTTATGCGTCATTGCACCAACAAAATGACCTATTCGATAGCTACTTACAAATCGTTAGCACACTTTAAAAGGGCTCCTAACGATCCATTAGGAGCTATCTGGCACAGTGTTGGGGTTAGATATATCCATCACATTATTCTGAGTGAGTTATTGATGTTTTCCCGACCCGATTTATATTTTTCACGGCTCGTTTACAGACATTATTTTTATGAGGGCTAAGCAATGCGATGTGTCAGTCAGGGTCATAGATATTTAATATCTATATGGGCAGGGTTTGGTCAGATGTACCGTGTGGGGAGTGGGGTGTGAGCAGGGCTGGCCATACGTGTCACATTGTATTGCAAGGTGTTTCGTCGACAAATAAGAATTTCTGGACCAGGAAAATAAGACTAACTTATAATAATTATCATTGAGGAGTACCACAGTCTTTGTGCATCTGAAATTGCACGGCTATTAAACTGATCAATAAATCTTAGTCGTCACATGTGACGACTATTTCCATGGTGTATTTGTGTCAATGTTTCTTTTTGCCAGCATATCGCCACCTGAGGTAACAACAAGCATGGAAAGTCACTTATCCGCAGTATTTCACAAGAGGTTGGTAAACGGTATTTTGCTATAGTGGCAAAAGACAGTTCCAGTCGGAAGTTCGTTCATAAAATTTGAACCCATATAGGGCCTACACTCGATATATGCCATTGTGTAGTAGGCTAATTGCAAACAATAAGTCAAAGTTTGTCATTACCTGTGAAGGGCAGAAGGCGGGTGTCACCCAGGGCGTTGATTCTCGTTCTTGTACCAAACGATCTGGCAATTTTTATCAATCTAGTCTAACTGAATCTCATTCAAAGACATGCACTTGCCACATTATTCAACTTACCCATTAATTACACACTTCTGATCCCTGATTAAATGTTAAGCAACTGGTACCGGACTTCAACCTTGAAGGCTCCAACAGTCTAATGTGACATACAAGTAGGCCTACAGACTCATAAAATATTACTCGGGACAATGCAAAGGTTTCATGCTTTGTTGTACTCGTGAGGTTGAATAGAAGAATGGAAAATAATAATGACTGCCACTAACCTGACGCATGCAATCTTGAGCAGACACACAACAGGACCACCTGAAATTTGTCAACAGGTTCTTTTACGTCCACAAATAAAGATTATGAGTATTTTTGCCAACAATTTAATTATCAAGCTCCAACATTGTTGTTAATAATCCACTTGATAACAGCATTCAGCTTGGATGCTTACAATCTTGCAAAAAAAACTTGCTTCTCTGCTGTTTCAAGAAATTATCACAGTAGCCTATAAAAACATCAACAAAAAGAGAGAGAAGGCAATTAAAATATACCAGCGCCGATAGCCTACGTCTGTCCAACGATGGACAGAGCCTTTCCATATAGGACTTTTTCGTTTGTTTTTTTTAAAGAGGAAAAGTCTGAAAGTCTATCTTCTATAACGAATATATAACCACGTGCTTGTGTGGCATAAACGACAATAAAGTCAATAATATTATTTCCGTCGACTCAATTTATTGTTGCCTTTATATCCAGACCTTTTGATGATTGAAACGCATGATGTGAATCCTGGATGATGAAGAGTGTGACGACCCCGGGTCCGCCCCTAGCTAGCTCATACCAAGAAAACTAGGTGGGTTCCTTGAGCACTGGTATTTGGACCTTCCAGGTCCCAAACTGACAAGGGAACGGTCAGGGTCGAGAATCTCCGATTTGGTTGAAACTGGCTTGAGGGGTCATTCATGTGCGATAGACACAGTGGTGAAAGTGTTAGCTCGCAACGTCCAGCCGTTTCCCAGATATGAGCGACAGAAACATCCAAATTTTGGCCGCGCGCATTTGCCGGGAGCCGCTCTGCCAGCTCCAAATCCCTTCTACCTTGATTCCCCCCGCTCCCTTTACCCACTTTTCGATCCCACACCACCAACCCCCACTCCCCCACCAACATTTTCGTTTTCCATAGTTTCTTTGCTCCGGTATTTTATGAGACCATCAAGCTGCTTTCTTTCGCTTCTGTCAACTGCGAAGAAAGAGCTTCTATACCTAAAATTGGGTAATGGGTAATGGGAAAACTCATAATAAATACCGGAGCAAAGAAACTATGGAAAACGAAAATGTTGGTGGGGGAGTGGGGGATGGTGGTGTGGGATCGAAGAGTGGGTAAAGGGGGCGGGGGGAATCAAGGTAGAAGGGATTTGGAGCTGGCAGAGAGGCTCCCGGCAAATGCGCGCGGCCAAAATTCGGATGTTTCTGTCGCTCATATCTCGGAAACGGCTGGACGTTGCGAGATAACACTTTCACCACTGTGTCTATCGCGCATAAATGACCCCTCAAGCCAGTTTCAACCAAATCGGAGGTTCTCGACCCTGACCGTTCCCTTGTTAGTGGAGGGGGAAGAGGAAAGGAAAAGAGGAACTGCTGGTCAATCGGTGGGCTGCAGCTGCTGGTCATCAAAAGCTCCTTCATGCTTCATCACTGCTGCTGCTCCTGCTGCTCCAGTGGCCCCATGCAGGACGGCAACCGCCACCCACAATCGTACGTAGCAGGTGAGGTCAGCGCAACGACAGCACCCCCACCGGCGGCGCACAGTGATCTGGAATCGGAAAAAGCCGGTCACATTTCATTTTCTGACCTGTGAGATCTCATTTTGAAATTCATGCCAAATGAATCTATGATAATGGGGCTATAACGTGGCATGAACCTGTTTTGTGGAAGAAAATGTTTCAGCAGGCAAGAGGCGTCCAAGAATAAGGAATATTGTGGATGCGAATATACCTGTTAAAAATATATATATATATATATATATAGGCTATATATACCTGTAACTGCCAAAGGCTTATTCTGCCAACTTCTTCCTGGGGAGGTTTTATGTCGGGCTTAATATTCTCTTTGGTCCTTTAGAATTGGATGGTATGACCCTCACTTTGCCGAGGATTTGACGAGCTCCTCTAAAAGTCTACCGTAGTTGGGGACTAAACACTGAAAGTAGTGAAACAAAGCAGGCGTACACGTAAGACCTTTACCAATTGATTTAAACAGTATGCAACTGGTGGTTCTCATTAGAGTTGTTAACTCATCCATCATGCAATAGCTCTCAAGAAAGCAATGGACCTTTTTCTCTTCTAATGACTAGATTGCTCACATGGTTCCTGCATGAACGTCGATTTACAGGTTACGAAATACACGTTGGGCTGTTTTCCCTCTGCCGTACTTCTTGGAAACGTTTCGTACAATCACGGTCCGCTTGGAGGGAATTTTTATTTCGAACCTTCAGCAATGAACACTGAAATAATGGGAAAAAAGTACAGGATTTTACCATTTGGAAACTGACAAACTTCCGGAGTGATGTTCTGCAGAAGAGAGGATTTCTCTATTCAGAAAGTCATGGGATTTCCGAAACCGAGTAACCGAAGTAATGGCCTTTTCAAGTGAAGTGTATATGGAACATTCTGTAAGATGTGTATCTGACAGAACAAGCAGCTGTAACTGATTATTTAGCACCAAATGCTGGTTGTAGGGTTGAAACACATGACATTCTGCACATATGCATACAGTACTTCAAAAAACATACAAAAGTTGCTTATGCTGATTTACTTGTATAAGAATAGCTTTCCTCCGCGTAAGATAATTACGGTATTAGGTCATGTGTCTTGGTCACCATCCTGTACTGATATGTGCAATACAATCCTGGCAATGTGGGACAAGTATCGTGAATTCGCATAATACAATAGCAAAATACAATTAAAGTGTGCTTATTAATTTGCGCACAGGTATGTTATGGTTCCTTACTTATATGCCGTCAGTTACACATGCCCCTGAAATAACAAGTCAAAAAATGTGAAAACTTCATAAGTACCCTACCGTTGCTTACAGTAGGCTATATGCACAAAGAGAGTCTTACACAACAAAACTGTGTAACATGGTGTCGGCCAGGTCCTTGTTAAACGTGTTCGTGACAGTAAGACAAGAAAATAAAAGTAGAAGGACACAATATTATGCCGCAGAAAACACTAAACGTATGCTGTAGTGACACACACACATATTTGTCACTTAGATTGTTATTATTCCACAAAGTCATGCTTTGGCCTGTATTTTGCCACAATTGAGGATATCCAGTGTGTCATATACGATATCGTGCAGTTTTGTGTCACTTATACAAAACGTGTCTGATTGGGTGAAAGTGTTTGTGACATTTAGTTGACTTTTAAAATCTTCTTATGTCTCTCATGCCCAGATTCAGTCAATTATTACTCGATTCCAAATTGTTCATACAAAATCCTTGCCACATAATACAATGCACCAGATGAAGCTAAAAGAAACCTGGTTCTTGTCCTATATTATGGATATCCAGTGTTACAGGGATTTTGTCATGCAGCACAAAACACACCAGGAAAAATGTAAATTGCTACATTGGCATTGGAAATAATGATTCCTCTCATTATTACGCACAGTAGGATTTGTACAATACATGATTGTACAGAACACGTAGCAATTGGAGACTTTCACCACTCTTGCAGGGATATCAATATGTTCTTGTTGAAATACACTATGTTGTTTTTTTCTATTTTGAATTATTTCCTCCTCTGTTCGTTGCCGCACAATAATTAATAGGCCTACTCATGAGGCTCAGGAAAACTTCTACATTCCTGAAAAACTCATTGTGAGGTCATCTCCATGGAAACTTGGAAAATGGGAGGTTCCAGGGGTGTGTTCAGCACCTGATGGCGTCAATTGAAAGTTATCGTGGCCTGACTTTTATAGTGGACTCATACTAAATTATTATTATGTGACGCCTAGAGTGTAGCGGTGGAATTATTGTTCAGCATGACGAACAGCGCTCGTTCACAGGCTCAAATATTCATAAAATCGAGATTCTTGAGTCCAACAACACACTATGCAATAAATATGCACATACCGGGGAGGCGGAGTGGTGCTGCGGCAAGTAATGCGCCCACGGATGTTAAGGTCCCGGGTTCGATCCCAACCCGGGGACACCTCCTTCATCTCGTGCAGAGTTCAGGGTCGCCTCTGGCTTCGTCTCGGGTGGTATTTCCAACAGACTAAACCACCCGGGGGAGTTCACTAAAAATGGCCACATTAAGACATTTCACTGCACCTTGCACATCCCCTCCTGTCATCCTGCCCGTGGGCCAGGGCGCTTCAAAAATCAGGTTCCAGTGTATGTACAATAAAGATACAATAAAGGTCCGTGCCGCATACCCCAAGAGGGTCAGGCACTACCCGGATTATTATTATTATTATTATTATTATTATTATTATTATTATTATTATTATTATTATTATTATTATTATTAATAATAATAATAATAATAATAATAATAATATACACATACCAATCGTATAAAAAGCACAAAACATGTTGGAGAATTGTTATTCTGTTAAATACTTACACGATATTAATTGAATGGCCCATTAAACGTTTCATAATTTTAGCTAAAATCGGTCATAAATAATTATCAGAGTTTATTTACAGTAGGCTACTGTGGCTCCCAGATCAAGTAGTCTACCCTGTGCCCGATATGACACACCCAAACATGATTTTAAAGCCGAAAGATGGTATGCAGCTGTCAGAAGCTCTTGGTTTCTTTCCCATCAGTTTTGGTCCAATTTTGTTAACTTTTCTCTTCACGGACGTGGAAAAAAAATCTTCACTCTTGTTTTCTACAACTGTTTGGAGAAGGAGAGAAATACTTGCTCCAAAGTAGTCTCGCTGATAGCGTAGTCTTCCACCAGATCGACCTCATTTTTCAAGTTTTCCATGGTTCGGAAGAGGAAAGTCCAAGACAACGTTGTATTAGTGACATGATATTGCAGTAGACCCTAGAAAGAAAGAAAATAATGCATACAATGCAACCGAAAACAAGGCAATGTTATCAGCAAGATCAGATCAGATTGTACTGTATATACAGTATATGAAACAAGCAAACAGACCAAAAACATTGAGACAAATGCTCAACCGGCGGACATCTTGAATCGAATGAAAGTCCTCCGGCCATGACAGTTCCGGGAAATAATTGTGGGAAATGTGGCAAAAAGTTTAAAATGAGGCTTTGGCAATGGGGCTTTGCTGGAACAGCAAGTTCCTTGGGCGATTATATTCAGCAATTATTCAACAAGCCGCTTTTCGGCTACAGCGTGTCAAAATACTGTATAGGTTTCATTATCAACTTCCGGTCGCCTGCCAGTTCCGGTTTTCCGGGTTCACTCTATCCGCCAAGGTCAAGGTACAGGCGGGTAACCGCACTATATGATTTCGATTTAGAACTTAGTTTCCTTAAATAATTACCAAATTAACGACCAAAAGCCCTCAATTCTGCCAAGTACAAGCAACAAGCACCCAAACAAACACCATTTGGACCGTGGTGTGATCTACGCTGTCTTTCCCAGAACTGTCATGGCAACGACCGAGATGGCAACCTCGACTTCAGGTATATGGACTTGAAGCATGGGGTTAATCGATATACCGGTACATATCTCAATGACTTTGAGGCAGACTTGAACAAGAGTAAACAAATCAAACTCGATGATTTTGCAAACTCTGCTCTTAACGAGTATTTCCTAATTTAGCACTCTCTGTTTACCAGAAATCCCTACACAGTGATATTATTATCATCGTGCTTATGTTACCTGATGCTCGTCCATCAGGACACAAGGCGCAAGCGTAGACTCGACTCGACTTTTCAGAGCCGACACTTCTTCTTCCTGATTGGCAACGTCACTGCCTTGCCTCAGTTTCAGCACCACGCTGAAGCCTCTTCCAAACTTGGACTTAATGTGCTGAGGTCCTCCCAAGCACTGGAACTGGCCGTTGACCATAATGGCCAGTCGAGAACACAGAGCTTCGCATTCGTCCATGCTAGAACACGCGTGGTATGGGATGAGTTTGGTACATGTAATAGTACAGCAGGATGTCTCCTCTCCTCGTATAAGTGATCTCACAGTACCTGTGCGAGGTGAGTATTGTAACACTTATTACGTCAAGTCAGGAGGGAAGTGTCACGGGGGTGTGAGGAATGAATAAGGGGAGTCAATAGTAATGGAATAACTGATGTATTGAGGCAAGATAAACAATTACAATGTAGATCGAGGGAGGATGTACGGGGGATGTTGTAGGTGCAGGAGGAGGAATATGGGTGTCATCTGGAGGAGGTTGCTATCCAGACTGCTTCAAAAAGGCAGGGGAAAGCAAGAGGGTGGTCAAGAAGAAGGAGGGTGGCGAGGTCAAGAGAGGATGGTCTCGTTGGGTAGTTGGACAAACAGGGTGTCATTCACTGAAGGAGGGTTTTTATGGGAGGTAGGGGCAGGAATTGGACTGAAAGGTGGAGGGCAATAAATAGGGGATAGGATGGATATTCCAGGGTGGTATGTAAGATGGGCTGTTTTAGGCAGGGTGCATTGTAAGAAGGGAGGACAAGTGGGGTAACGGGTATACCGTTACAGTATGACCACCTGTCCGGTGGACTTGATCTGAGCCAGGACCTTCCAGAGGTTCCTCCTGGCTGCGGGGTCAACTCCGCTGGTGGGCTCGTCCAGGAAGACCACTTTGGGGTCACCAATGAGGGCAATGGCGGTGCTCAGCTTCCTCTGGTTCCCACCGGAGTAGGTCCCGCAAGGCTTGGACTTGTGCTCTTGCAAGCCCAGGTCCCTCACCCACCTCCTCACCTCCTGGACTCGCTTATCCTCACCGGCTATCCCCCTCAACGAAGCGTACATGTGAAGCATCTCTTTGCCGGTCAGGACGTCTATTAAAGCGTCGAATTGGGGGCAGTAACCGATCTGGGACAAGTACTGTCCGGGGAAAAGAATAAGCATAATATTATTTCCACCTGAAAAAATAGACGCAGTTAGTAGCTTACTTCTCTTCTCGAACTCGTGACATCTTTCCCCAACAGATAGGCATTGCCACTGGTCGGTGTCTCATCTCCGGTCAGCATCCTGAAGGTCGTGGTCTTTCCGGCGCCGTTCAGTCCCAACAATCCGAAACATTCGCTGTCCTCGATGGCAAAACTCACGTTCCTCACTGCCATTAGGTCTCCAAATTTTTTCGACAAATTCTTCACTACGAATGTACTCGTACGTAGGGCTGGAAAAATTCCATTGACTTAAATTCTCATTAAAAACCTACCAGCCCGAACCCTGTATTGGTACGTTCACCACCCATACAAGTTCAGTGGTGGGGTAAGAAACAAAATGTGATTTAAAAAAATCTTCATTAAGATTATCTGGCCTTTAGAAAGGATAATGATGAATGGTACCAGTAGAGCTAGGAAGACAACCAACTTGAAGCTGATTTAACTTTGGCAACAGAAATATACTATCATGATTACACCTTGGCCAGTGAGTTTCTGTGGGGTGTGGTAAAAAATTGCTGACACTACGCTTATATGTTACTTATCAGAACATAAATGTTAACAATGAAGCAGATTGGGTACACAAATTCAAAGACAGCATTGACATTAATTACAAGAACAACTACTCTACCACGGAATTAGAAAATGTTAATGGCTCGTGGACTTTTTCTGAAATTGCTACACTTTGCTGTACCACATGATTGCAACGGCGCGGCTTAATTTATTTAAAAAATTAAATGTGACGACATGATCTATTTAGACATCTGTCCAACGTACTAGGATAATGATTTCCAACCCAATTAATGTGAAATGGATCTAAAATCCATTCATTCAAAACTGCATAGAAAATTTCATATCTGAAAGCCACGATAACACTGTATTTTCTAATTCCGTGTTAGATTTTTTGTAATTAATTTAAATGCGGTCTTTGGATTATTTGTATGGCCAATCAGTTTCATTTTTAAAATCTATACCTCCTGCTAAGCAACGTAGTCCCCGTCCAAGGTATACAATCATGTGTACTTCAGTTGTCAACTGTCAAATCAACTTCAACTTTGGTACGTCCTTTTAACTCTACTGGTACCATTCATCTTTATCCATTCTAAAGGCCAGATAATCTTATCGAAGATTTTTTAATCACATTTGGTTTGTTACCCCACCACTGAACTTGTATGGGGTGAACGTACCATTATGGGTTTGGGTACGTAATATGACTCGATGCATGACTTTACTACCATTCTCTATATATAGTTGAAGCAATAGTAGGATTACAGGATTACTTTATACAGTATATTATTATTATTATTATTATTATTATTATTATTATTATTATTATTATTATTATTATTATTATTATTATTATTAACTAGGATTTTTGCAACTAATCACAGGAGTTTGTGTGGGTCGCTGAATCACATCACTTCCCACAGGAGAAAATATCGTAATTTACATACGCATGTAGTTGACCTTGGCGTTTTCATTTTGAACATCATCATCCAGGTATGATTGGTCCGTTATTGCAATCCGTCGAGAGGGAACCGCATTGCCGGCCTGCTTCAGGATTCCGCTCTCCAGGAGTAACACTAATCCAAAATATATGCATCCATCCAGCAGCAGGAAAAATATGGCCATACCAACACCATAATTATGTGCTATTTCCACTCTCTCCCATGTACTCAGCAGTACGGGTTATATCCCATGTGATGTAATTCATCCTGACATTGCAGGTTCCATCAGGTTTGCATACGGCTGCGGCAAATAAAATGACGATAACAACATTTTGCATTATTAATATTTAAGGGTCTCTATTCACAAGTATTACCACAACATTTCCGTATGTCACCGCCAGGAAGATTATTATCAGATATTTGTGTATCGCTAAAGCATTCTTCTTCTAAGACATCACTTGCAACATAGCTACATTTGTTGGCGTAGGTCGCGGTTAATGCGAACTGCAGCAATCCGTAGCATGCTGGAAAGGCTGGGAATATACCCAGAATCCACTCTAGGGCTACTGCTGTTGAGTCTTGTGTCAGCACTTCCTGCGGCCTCATATGATATCCATAATTCTGAACGTAATATGATATGTGCATATAATATACTCCCAGTGCACTAAATATGCCTGCAGAAACATGACAAAAATAAATGAATTATTATGTTTTTTTTGGTATAACGGTACTCATGCATATCTTGCATTATAGCCCAGGCATTTTAAGGTTTGACCCAGTAAATCTGAAAATTGGAGGAAATGTTTCGTTAAGTGTGCTGAACAACATACTAAAAGTCCTATGGGCTCCTATGCCGACGTCATGTTTTTTTTTTTTTTTTTTGCAAGAAGTGAGCTGCCAAGTGCCAACCCTACCAAAAAATGAGGGGGAGGGAATGACATAATGAGGGGGATTGGCCATCTGAGAGGGGGATTTTCATATAAAGTAAAAAAATCAAATTACAGCAATGTTTCAGGCACATTTATTTACCAGTATGCACACATAATGATTGCGTCTGTTACTACTTACTCCCTTCAGAGATAGATAGCGTTACATTACCTACTCCCCCGTTATGGCTACTTATTTAAAGGACTTCATGCAATGTAATACTAATAAAATACTATAAATTTGAGAATAATAATTTAACGATAGTCTCTACGGCGGGAGAAATAACCGTGCGTGAGGGGGGGGGGGGG